>JALIZF010001895.1:542500-782500 GCA_029948255.1 Telmatactis stephensoni
AATGTTACCCGGAATTTTTTCTTTAGATAATTACGCCATATTTTGTCTTGTGACGTCATAGTAATATGTTTAATTATATGGGAATAAGGATCATGGGTAATTTCTAACCACACAGGAAATCCAGCAATAGTTATCCAGCGTGCGTGTGAGTGATCAGTACCTTGCAGTAAATTTTAGAAATTTCGAGCAAAAGTTGCAGCTGATTGGTTCAAATCCATTGTCAATTCACCTTCCCGGAATTTCCCAGAATTACTTACGATATTGCACGCACAAGCGAAGTCAGGGGACCAAAATATATTACAAAATGATGGCATTCAAAATAATTATTGTAAAAAGTCAAATCCAGATCACAAAGCCTTTCTTTCGTTTTCTGTTCAATCTATATCCAAACGTTTGTAACATGAAAACTCTCGCTGCGCTCGTTGATCAATTTGAGTTTTGAACACTTTGTGACGGCAAATCCATTGCCAATAAGAGACAATAGAAAATCTCTTGCGATTTATAAATTTTCGCTTACCTTCTGTCAGCTTGCAAAACAACCCAGGAAAATAAGGAAGCTAAAATCACTTCGACTTTTAAGAATTTTACCACAACGGTTTAACACTTTTTTCTAACGATGAATTTTTACATGCTGCTTGCAGGCGTTTCCGCTGTGCGTAAATGAGCCACTAAATGACGTCATATATTGTTTTGTGACGTCATGCTAATATGAAGTTAATTATTTGTGGAATGAGGATTATGGGTAATTTCTGACCACACAGGGAATCCGGCCATAGTTATCTAATGTGTTCTAGTTATTGCGCAATGATATGAGAACAATGTACTTTCTCTCACACACTACCTCTAGTATTCAAATATTCTACACACCCATCTCTCGGCTCGCTATAGTTTTCTTTTGTTTTCCCGGCCCTATTTTACTTAATGTAGGCACACTGAGAAAGGATCTTGAAGAATCTGTTCCGCATGCTAGACGATTTCAAGATTGCTAGCAGTGGAGGGATATATCTTAAAGACATATGAGAACTCCTCGACTCCATTGAGCAGATATCTGACTCGGTGAAAAACACACTCGAGTGCGAATTAATTCCAAATTGAACGAGAAACCGTATGATTACCTATACTAATAACTGCGCCCCCGAAATAAACTATGTTCGTCCCTGTGGGTCATTAATTAATTTCAGCCTCATTCCAACCTAAAGCACTGAAGAATTTCGGCGCGAACAACTATTATAGTTTCTCAGTTCACCATTATGAGAAAAACTAAAGGGTTATTTAAGGCGGTTTTCGGTCAATATAATTTATAAAGTCTTTTTCACTTTTTTCTGAAAAATGTAACTTGACCTTGCTGTGAAGGCAACTTTAGGTTTTTTCAGGTTTGTTTGTTTGTTTGTTTGTTTTTTTTTTGGCGGGAGATTTTGCCACGCGCGCGCCGCGCGACTGATTTCCCGCCTTTCTTCATCAAAAGTAGATCAAAGCGTCCGGTTTTGTTCACCACATGGCTTTCATTCACGATCTAGCTCTGCGTTTTTATCTTAGAATATCAGTGGACGACGACGCTATCAAGAAAACAATTTCATCGTTTGAGGTAAGCAAATGGAATTAACTTAGTGGGGAAATCACAAACTGTAAACAAACTTTTCCAAAAGAAATATCAGTTTTAACCTCGCCGTCCGCCCGTGAACTCGTGGTTTAAATTCGGCCAAAACTCCATGCAGAAACTAAAACAGTTTTAGTCTTTTAGAGAAATATAAGTTCAGGAGACTTTCAAGATAGGCCTTGACTGATTAAAACAGACATGATTGTACTTCAAGGAAAAAGACAGAATGCTTGAAGTAGTGGGCCTGACACCGCAGTGAGCTGGAAGCAGTGACCAGTCAGTCGCTCGACTGGTACAAAACTGTAAGCTTAAGTTTAAAAGTTTTTCGGCGTTTTTGTAATAACACTGATGACAGCCTTCCATTTTCTTTGAAAAAATACGATAGTTTCAGTTGTTTTATCTGTTATGTTAATAAAACTAGCAGAATTTGTGATCTAAAAAAAGACGAAAACAAGATTTGTAAAAAAAACTCACAGTACAAACGTGCTCGTGTTCCTTGACATTGTCACTTTCGTTGTTGAATTGAAAATACCGAGAAATGTTTATTCGACCCAGACCAGTAAAAAGGTATGAAGTTGTAAATTGTTTATTCGTCTATCCGTTATATTCGTTATTCCAGTAAAAACTGTAGAAAAATAATTCCTACCTGGCCATATTCCTTCGAGTCTTTTAAATTTTATGCATTTTCCAAACTCCCTCCCCCCCCCCCCTCACTTTTTCAATGGTCAAGTGACTAATAGTGGTGATGGTATTTTTATGTTATTCTTTATATTAAGACAAAATGGATGTCGATCTCCACGATGCACAAAAATGATTTAGCATAAACTACATTTTAACATTCCACATGAACTAATTTCACTAGTGCATGTGGGACTGGGGTGCACAAGCACGAGCTTTATCTGGGTCATCCTAATTAAGCCAGGAGCGAGACTTTTGAAATTCGGACTTCCTTGATTTAAATGGTGGTTAGATTGACATATTTTTGAGCTAAGCTGGTTATGTGAGCAGAAGGGAACTCTATCTTGCATTTTGTCCAATATAGAACAAGTGCGACGTCTTATGTTAGGACACTGCAGCCTTCTGAGAGAAAGCCAGGGTGCACGGTGTCTGGTTTGAACCCTGACTCTCAGTGAACTTGCAGTCTTGCACCTGTTTAGACTTCTGATCTATTCTAATCCGTGAAGTCTTAACCTTCATGTAAAATAATCGGCCCCACCTAAATCCGCCCGTTTCGTTTGTCTGTACAAAGTCAGGAGCAAGGATGGCATACATCTAGTTGGATGGTTGATTTCTTCATGTTTCTTAGAATCTGCAAGCTGTAATATTACTCTGGTACAACATAGTACTGACTCTATTCTATGCTGCTTTTCTCAAGGGTTTTTACAGCTTATAAGGAAAATACCATGCCATTCTTAAAAGTACGTTTGATCTTTGTATTCAAGTTGGAAGCAGTCAAGGAGGAATCTCTTTTTGTTAGATTTATAGAATAACGATTTGACTGGCAACTATACTGGCGAGTTTTATGAACATGAAATGAACTGTCATTCTGTTTGTCTCACAACTGAAGAAGTTATTTCACATAATGCTCAAATAACAATGCTCCAAGAAAGTAGTTTGTTTCCATGTATTCTTAAATTTCTATTATGAATCATACAATAGTCTGAGTTGCCCCTTCCTCTCAAAAACATGATTTAAGAGCAGCCAGTAGCCACAAAAACCCAGCAATATCTTTTTAATTCCACTTCTTTCTGTATAATGCAACTAAAAATCTGGACATTTTTAAATAGAACATATACAGGATATGGTTTTAAATTTATTAAAATATCTATTTTATTTTATTTATTTATGCATTAATTACACAGGCTTATAAAACATTAAAATCTAATTTTGCACGAATCTTTAAACTACAATTGTATTCAAAAAGAAATAGTTTTTTGGCACACTGGGTTAATTTATGTACCAGCATCAAAGGCCCAGGGGGGACTCCTATATACAAAAGGGCAGGGATGCTCATTGGTTATTTTGAACATGACTCCTAAAAGGTACCTGAGTCTTATCCAGGTGGGTGTGGCAACACATGATTTTTACCAAAAAGTACCATCTCAAAAAACAATAAATGTAATTTTTCAGTTTTAATGGTATTAAAGACAGAATCTTCAAACACCTTTCACTTGTAAAGTTATATGAGGGAATCTTATTTACTGAAAGGTACCAGCTTACCCTAAAATATACCAGATCACTGACCCCTTGAAGGTATGACGAGCATCCCTGCCCAGAATATATTGGGGTCCCTCCTGGGATAGTAGGACTACCAATGCACTTTCCTAAATCATAACAGCAGTTTATAGTAAGCCAATTCAAAATGAATTCATCAGAGTTCAATCACAATAATTTTATTGTTTACATATGGGAAATCTTTGATCAACGGATCACATCATTTTCTGATAACGACAGCTAAAGTATAATTATAGTTCTGTCTTCTACACTATTGATGATTACTAATAACCGTGTAAAAATGAGTGGGCAATTAATTGTTTTCTAGTTTATGTATGTATGTGTCCTTATTATGGAAAGTAACAAACCGTAACTACAATTTTGCGGAAAATCAATTTTTTTGAAGAGTTTTGTACATATCAGGAAAAAGGTAACAAAGAACCCCACTTAACTACAATTATTGACTATTAATGCCCATATAATATCTAAATCAATTAATATTCAAAATACTCTATAATATTTCTATATTTTTACAAGCTGCTAGCACTTTGTTGATAATGTTACTTTCTTCCAATCATCAGTCAAGAAGACACTCTGCTTTCCTTGATAAAAATTGGTAGTTAAGATTCTCCCTCTAAAGAAATCATAACAAAACATATTAGTACCTGAAGATAAAATCCACATATCAGTATCATCAATAAACAATCAAATCAACAAATCAACTTTAAAGTGGAGAATGAATTCATCCCAGTTCTACTAGTATCTATTTTTATGATCAAAACACATTCAATTTCATTTTGGAACAAACCTATTCCATTACTTTTAATGAGCTTTTATCTGGTATTTTTAAATTCGTAAAACAGAAAAAGAATTACCATAGCTGGAAAGAGCATGCTAAAATTAGCATGACAGTGAAGTTTGAAGGAATTAAATAAAAAACTTGCGAGAATATGAATTTTTGAAAAGTGTGAATTTGTATGAAAACCTTTGCTGGTTGCCTACCAGTGAATGTTTTCATACAAAATTTCGACTTTGGAAAATTCATATCTTCGTGAGTTTGTTACTTCATTCAAACTTCACAGTTTTACTAATTTTGACGTGCTCTTTCCAGCTATAGTAATCATATTCTGTACTGTGAACTGTAGCTTGGTAAAAAAATGTGACAACATTCATGTTATCAAAGCCTGATTACTAGAGCATCAGACTCAACTAAGTCCTGCACAACTCTTTTCATTAATTTCTGTTGATGTAAAATTTATCAATATTCTTGGAGAGAAATATGTAATCGTTTAGGAACCCAGACTCTGCATGGTACTTTTCATTAGCAGTATGGCCTTTCCTCCCACCTTTAACACCAATGCCTATGCTTATGTTTGTGGTGAAATCCAGGTTTAAATATATGATAACTCTAAGATGGTGAAAAGCTGAAAGAACCACATGTACCTCTGTTTCCTTCAGGTCCTCCTTTATTCACATTTCCTTGTCCTCCACCCTAAGGACAAGATAAACTTCAATTGTAACTGCAATGGCATGCTAAAATTATTATTGTGGATTGGCAGACATGTAGGAATCCTGCTGGTAACAATGATCTCGGTATTGATAATTTTGGGGAAAAAGCCTTAATATCTGGAAAACAATATACCATATATAGGACCTTTATGTCATTGTGCCTACTCTTATGTTGCATCAACTCTCTTAAATGATGCTAGTTCGGCATCGAAACCTTAGCCATATCACACTTGTCTTCTTAGTAAAAACTCTCTCAAAGTAATTATTTTATTACCTGGTGCAAGTGATGAGGATCATGGTAACTATTTTATTACTTGCATGGTGCAAGTGATGAGGATCATGGTAACTATTTTATTACCTGGTGCAAGTGATGAGGATCATGGTACATTGCCTGCTGACCATGTCCCTGCATGTGTCCTCCACTAGGGTCATATGATGTAACGGCTTGAGACATGACATGACGCAGTCCAGGTACCTGAAAGACATTAACACTATTAGCTGCATAATAATGGTCACCATAAGAGATTTTATCACTTACTGGACTTCAGTGTAACCTCTGATGCAAGCAATACATGGTTACTTGTTTGATACTATTGTTTTGCTTAATATTCTAACTTTCTTTTCTTAACATTCAAAAAATGTGGGCTATAAACAATGGCAATCCATAATATTCTTATGGGTACATATTCCTCCACTGGCTGCCACCTCTCTACATCCCACTTTTCCAATCCTACCATTGATGCCATTTGTTCTATATTGAACGGGCCACCTCTCCACCACAGTCAACTGGGTGGTCCCGAATGATGGCCAAGAATAGCCCCAATACATTGTTAAAATAAAAGTACCTGTGATTGTACATTAGCACCAACTGTTGTTCCACCTTGGTATTCTGATCCCATGCCACCATTCATCTGAACTCCAGCAATGTACATATCTCCGGGTTGTTGTGAAGCCATTGACATTTGAGGCTGTGAAGTTGGAGACATGCCTGCAGCAGCCATGGGAAAAGCACCTATCAAATGGCAATTTATTACTATACAATAACTATTAAAATAATAGTTATTCTGGTAAAGAACTTGATTTGAAACTAAAATTTGGTTTTGTACATCTAAATTGGCAACAAATGGTTCAATCTGTTTTCTTGCCCAAACTCACTGGGAAAAAGAAGAAGAAAAAATCAAAACCCACATTTAGTCTATACATAGTACCACCATAATTTATGTGAATTTACAAGGGCATTGTTTCACCAAAGACCAAATGACTACTGTTTACTACTTCTAAATAATGCTTGTTCAATTTATTTTACTGGACCTCAACATATATGCAAGATTTTTGGGGTGGAGATTTTTGTACTTGACATAAAATTTAAAAATGTCCTCAATTCAAGCTTTTGAAAACATTTTTGGCAAAAATCTAAAATTCCATGATGTTTTCAATGACCTTAATATCCTTTCCTATATTTCATGACTTTTCCAGGCCTGGGATTTGAATTTTAAATTCCAGGACTTTCATGACTTTTCGATGACTGTGTGAACCCTTGTAGTAGTCTAAATCAATACCTGGAGTGGATGATGGATTTGCTGCCCCAGCAGTTGGGCCATTTCCTGTTGGTTGTGATTGTCCTCCCTGACTGGGTGGTCTAGCTCCCCCCTGAACAGCAGCAGCTGCTGCAGCCTTTGCAGCATACATACTTGCTTCTTCCTGTGCTTTGCCAATGTTTTTCTTGTATCGGATTCTTTTGTTACCAAACCAATTTGATATCTGAAAATCATGTAACTTGTTAACAAAATCACATTCTCCAACTTTTGCTTTGTATCTTGATGTAATAAATAATATCAGAGGGTGTACTGACTTAGTCAATTATTCAAAACTTAATCTGTTTTCAGGGATGTTGTAAATAAAAGTATTTTTACTTGAACTTAGACAGTGCCTTACTTGAAAGCCAGCTCCTTCAACAATTGAACACAATTTATTATTTATTTAGTATTGGTTGACATTTTCAATTTCTTTTTGCTGTACTTCAGAATACTTCATTTTGTAATGTTGTAACAGCTCATAGTAGAAATGGTAAATGCTTCAATAATAATTGCAGTCATTTCTTACTCTTTTTCGTTTAGTTTGACCTCTTTATAGATTGATGTACATTTTATAACACCTTTTGTTTTCTCTTACTGCCCTCTTGAATGCAGTCTAATTTATACAAAAAATCTCTGAATAACACAAAAGGTCTCTGTGAAACTGAAAAAACAACAACATTCACTAATGGTACCAACCTGTGCTACACTAATGTTACACTTCCTTGCTAATTCCTCTTTCGCTTCTTCACTTGGATATGGATTACTCAGATGAGAATAAAAATACTCATTTAAAATCTCTGTGGCTTGTTTGCTAAAGTTTCTTCTCTTTCTCCTGTAATAAAATCATCAGGAAAAATGATGCTTTTTTTTGCTATTTTGGAATATCTTCCATGCAGCACTACTCCATACATGTAACTTCTAAATGTGCAAAATGAGAGTATTTTGGCTGACTGTTTGACAGTCAGTTTCTTTGTTGTTGTTGGTGTTCACTGAAACCTGTCAGTAAGCCTAGTATCCTGTTTATATGGCCATTATTACTTTTCTCTCCAATGGTGTAAGGATTAAAGGCAGGGTTGAGGTCGTACACTACTGTGATCTGTTCTTTAATAAACTTAAGCTTTCGTCAGTCGCCCATATCATCAGAAGTAAAAGAAAGAAAATGTATGCACATTCATATATAAGCAGCCACGTGCAGCAGGACAAAGCGGTGTAAGGATTATTAAAGATTTACTATAAATATGTCTACTACCATGCACCATCAGTTATTGTACTCAGTTTTATCCAACAACTGCATAATATTGACTGCTTTATCATACCTGGCATCTAAAAACCTTGATCTGAGGATCATGACAGCTTCACATGTACTCTGTTTTAGCTGCATTTGAATTGCACTAAACTTCCGGTGAATAATACCAACCATCCTCTCTATTTCTTTGGGGGAAATTGGTCTTGTACGGGATTGTTCTCTTAATAGATTCATGACATGGGTAGTAAATTCACTACACGCCTGTTGAGATATGTAATATAGGACACATGTTGATCACTATTAACCCTGCACATATAGTATGCATATCTTTAATTACTGATTGTTTTCAATCAGCTGATAAAAGTCCATGAATCTCATTTCTAGCTTCAAATGACAAACAAACATTGCCCTTCATGTGCTCTCAACCATACAGTATTCTGTTGAAAATTTGTCATTCAGCTGAGACAAAATGCTCACAAGAGTGGATATGACATCTATTGCAAACAGGCAATACCAAAATGTACATATTTTTGAATATGTTGCCACCAAAATATGAAATAAAAACCCTGCCTGCACTTTCCCAATCTTGTCAAAGAATACCAAGAAAAAAATCATCACCATGTTAAAAAAACTTTCAGCTTTGTAAATATTATGCTATAAAAATGTTGAATGTTGCATGTGTGTGTGAGAATGTAACTTTTGCCAAAAGTTGTGGTCTTTGCAAATGTTTTTAGTGTCACCTCCCCTTCCAATTTTATCACGGAAACATCCCATCCTTAGTCTCATCAATACAGTATACAATACCTGCTCATATTTCTCCAACTCTGTATGATAAATCTGTCTGATTTGATTAAGTTTGTTCCGATATTCAGAATGTTCTGCTTGGTTTTCATGAACACCAGCTGCTGCTGCAGCGGCTGCTGCTCCACCCTTCTCAGGTCCTGCCACACCCTCTGCGAGTAACATGTTGTCCAGACGCATGAGCTGTGGATCTGGTGGCTCATCTTCTTGGGTTCCACGAATACTTAGCACTAGATAACATATTTCAACAATCAGTGAATATAATTCAATGTTTTGCCCAGACTGAGGAAAAGGGGGGTAAAAGTTGACCCCCACTTGCCATTTCTGGGGGTCAGCACTTCATTGTCAACAGCTAAGACTGGTATTATTTATTCTCAAGCTACTCACTTCGCTTGGTGCTTTTGGATTTCTCACTGCATTCTTGGTAGGCATTTGTGGGGACAAATCAGGGGGACATCTCATAATGAAAGTGAGCAGCATTCTTATAATGGCTTGCAAGGTGTTTTAATCATATTATTTCAAGATATCAATATCTTAATATTCTAGCTCAAAATCACCAAGAAGATACAATTTATAGAACAAATTCTCCCCCGTCATTCTTTATGCAAATCATCAAAATCTGTGTGTCAAACCTAAAAACAATATGTAAAATACACACAAATGCGCTCTGGGCAAAACACTATATATTCTCAAAGATTTTTTATGGGAGGGACAACAGCTACAAGCTCAAACGGGGAATTTTAAAACATGAAATATTTTTTATTGAAGCAGAATTCCTTTCTTTCTTTCTTCTCCTTCAGTAGTCTTGAATTAGTGGACTGTTCTTTGGTCAAGTGATGAATCATTCAAAATTCTACATTAATGAAGTCTAGTTTCTTATACTAAGTCTTATCATTCTTTCTCAGATAACAGATGGCATACCCACCTACCCACCCTGAGGCTGAGCATTTGACAGGAGATCTCAGAGCATAATCACAGAAGATCACATTTTATGCTAATACAGGCAAGGTTTTCGATTTTTTGTGACAAAAGAAAACAATTTTTTACTACACTTGATTTCTACTTCTCACAAAAATTTATTGATTTTTAAAAATGTATTGAAAACCAGAAGATGACAGAAAACTCACAGTGACAAGTTTCATTTTTTGCCACAGTAAACTTGTGAAGCATCAAAACAGTTTGAATGCATAATTTATGACTAGAAATCAATGGCTGACCAGAACTCAAAAACATACACAAAAAACACATTGAAAATAACTGTAAATGATGTGTTATCAACATCTGATCCTAACTCTAGTGCAATTACTAACCAGATTTTAATAAGCTTCAGCACCTTTCATGCTCAAATACAATGTGAACAGAATTCAAAAGAACAATCATGTTTGGAACACCTGATCAAACACTTACTTTATACTTGGAGTAAAATAACATTCAACCAAAGAGTCTATACGACATATATGAATAACTCTACAAGAAGAGAGTTGTTAATTCATTGAATCGAATACGAATATTTTTATAAAAAAAATTCAATAACGTCGCGTAGTTTCTAAGTGATATATGTAGAGTATGTTTGAAACACAATCAGGTCGTAAATCATGAGCTCTCTTAATTGCGATGTGTGTGCGTGTTAGTAAAGCCAATATACAGTAAGAAGTGTTTCTCGTTATCAAAAGGTATTCGGTATGGTATTGTGTGAGGTTTACCAGCCTATTGATTGAGCTGTTTTCGTGACTCGCACCAACACAATATGTAACTATATTACCTGCAATTAAACCATGGATTCTGTAGGAAAATTTTCACTTTTAGAATACTAAACACGTTTTGGCTGTAATTTATACAGCAACTATAGAGTCGAAAGCAATTGTTTCGCCTTGAGTTACAACGCTTTTATCACCTCATAAGAAAAGCTAGCCACTTTTGACAAAAACATGAATCTAATGACTTTTATTATGGCAATGTGTTCTTTTGTTTCAAAGTAAAATGCGAATCATTAAGTCGCCGATGTTTTTCACGTCTCATGAAAATGGTCAATCGTGTTTGCATTGCTTCATGTATTACGGATTATATGCTCAATCTTCTTGTTTGACGGCTGGCACGTAACTAAACAACGGCACTAGCGTACCAGCCAGAAAAGATTTCTATCAATATGCGAAATTCTTCGTGATCCAAGGATCGACACTCGATTAATGTAGTGAACGCCGACATGCAAACTGATTACTGTTAATAAATGTTTAAGGACACTTTCTACGTCTAATGTTAAAAGGAAATACTATCAAATACATGTCAAGAAGATCAAGCAAAATTCGACAACATCAAACACATCGGTGAAGGTTTTATACCCAAATATTCAGGCGGCATCATAGGGAAAGAGTGTTCGTAACTTAACCGCGCTTTCCACAAGGCCAAGATGATCGTCAAATGGCTGACAAAATACAGATCTACAACCACTAAACCCACTACATCTTGATAGGGCTTAAATCGTGTAAGTAACTGATTGCTCCAGAATAAAAACTTACCCGTTTTTTCTTTGATCTCACAAAGAACGTTGAACAGGGCGGGTTTCAGGCGATGGCAGTTCAAGGCATGCTTCCTACATCAAATGTGTAAGAGAAAAAAATCAACATCAAGCGTAACACTTGGACGTATAATAACATACGGTAGACAGTCAAAGTATTATAATATATGTCATCCGTGACTTTGCCAACATGTTATACTTATACTCACTTGGCCTGGGCTTCATCTAATGACTGGTCCGTAATGCTCATAATCTGTTGTAAGATATCACCTATATTTTGTTTTCGACCGTCGAGATCTTCGCCTTGCTTTAGCTCATGGCCAGCCTGCATCATCGAGACGGAATTCACTGGCATCGATACAGGAGTGTGCATTAATCTATCATTGCCTTCCATAAGAACACCTCGTCTTCCTTTGGCAAACAATGTCGAAGACTCTCTTCTTCAGATCGAACCAGTTGCTCGAAGGGTTTTTGCACTTCGACTACGTGAGGATTATCTCGAAAGATTCCACCAATGGTGATGATCAATGCTGATCTCACTGGACGGGATAGCTGTTACTTTTTTATAAAAGACTGTTACGCGCGGTTGGCGGTCGTGTTGCCGAGCTGCCAGTCAAGTTGTGTTTCGAGCAAACGACGTGTCAAGATTTTCCGCGTGGGTTCAATATGATTGACAGGCGCATTCACGATTAGCATATCCAGATTTCAACTCAAATTGTCGAAAACAACTCGGAAAATCGAAGTATATCAAGAATTACTCGACGTTGTTATCTTTGAAAGTTATATTTCATCTTTATTAGCAATAAAGGCTTGATGTGGAAAAGCTTTAGACAACAAACGAAGCCATCAATGAAACTTTCAATTTTCAAGATGGCGGACGTTTTTGAGACAATGCGTCAATATTCATTATGGTTGCTATGGTTGCAGACAGCAGGTGTTGTGTGATGGATGGAAACAAAGGCCTAGTGATAAGTGAAGGCGGCGATAACAAAGACAGAACAAATACGACCCTCTCTCTCTTGTCTCTCGGTTTCATCAAAATTTCGACAATAACATGACACTTTTCTGCTGTTAATTCCCGAAAATTTGATGGATCCACCGCACTGTAATATAAAATGCAAATGCAATGAAATGTTTTTGAATGAAAAGAAATTCAAGATGTCGGCAAGAGATATTCTATTAAAAAAAGCTATCGTTCATTTATAATATTGGATTATTTTTGTTACTGTTATCGTTGAAATCGAAGTCGCAACACATTGACAGCTATCTATATAAACTTTGCCGGTATAAAAGTATTGTTGATCACGAACAAGACTTAAGACACGCTAACGCTAAAACTCTAATGAAAAGAATGAAAGAAATATATCGAAAAGAAGAAATGGAAAGAAAAGAAAAGAGAAAAAGAAGGAAGAAGAGAAAAAGGAAAAAATTAAGAAATGAGTAAGAAAATAAAATTATTTTTGAAGGAAATGAATACGTGGTTGGCGTGGTTAACTAAATCTCTAAGCGATTATTTTTAACACAAAAAAGGAAAGAAAGAAATAAAGGAAGGAAGAAAGAAAGAAAGAAAAAAAGGAAGAAAGGAAGGAATAAATTTCGAGTGAATGGATAAGTGAATGACGGTGTGTGTGTGAGAACGAACGAATGAAAGAATGAATGAAAATCTAAAACACGCTTTACCGCAACACATTGACAGCTATCTATATAAATTTGCCGGTATAACTGAAGTATTGTTGATCACGAACAAGACTTAAGACACGCTAACGCTAAAACTCTAATAAAAAGAATGAAAGAAATATATCGAAAAGAAAAAATGAAAAGAAAAGAAAAGATAGAAAGAAGGAAGAAAGGAAAAATTAAGAAATGATTAAGAAAATAAAATTATTTTTGAAGGAAATGAATACGTGGTTGGTTGGTTAACTAAATCTCATAGCGATTATTTTTAACACAAAAAGGAACTAGAAAGAAAGAAAGGAAGGAAGGAAGGAAGAAAAAAAGAAAAAAAGAAAGAAAGAAAGAAAGAAAAAGGAAAAAGGAAGATGAATGAATGAATTTTGAGTGAATGGATAAGTGAATGACGGTGTGTTTGAGAACGGAACGAATGAAACTGAATGAATGAATGAAAGAATGAATGAAAATCTGAAACACGCTTTACCGAGTATAATATATAGGTGACGGCTCACTCATGGATAGTAACTGTATTTTAATGAGCACGTAAATGATCTATCACTTTGTAACCATCCCTTCCTACAAAATCCGAAAACACTTTCTAATATGATGGTCGACCTCCGGCGGGTTTGTCAGTTGAATTACTGTTACGAGTTATCGACGTTAAATATGGTTGCTTTACTTTACTTTTACTTTAAACTTTGAATAAATATCACTAAAACTACCAGCTGTTCATACTCTTCCATAAAACTGTGTATTTAACTGGCAAACGATGCAGTTACCTCCTGGCATATTATCATTTTCTTACTTTGCTTCCCTCGCCACAAACAAAGAAGAAAAGGATACTAGACCATACAATACCAGCAGGGAAACGATGTAACTTTTATTGCAACATTCTCTGCACCGTTGCGGCAACAGCAGAATTGAATTGCTTAGCCTTATTTTCAGATGATGGAGGAGTCATTCGCTTTCCATCCTATAATCAGGCTATACAGTTGCTTTGCATCGTGTGTACTTCTAGGCGGAGCCAGCCTTTTTGCACTAGCAAAAATTGATATTTTCACTCGTTTTTCAAGTAGTATAGCACTTCGGTTAATTCCGGGCTCAATCGGCGCGGCATCATGTTCCTCTCTGATATTTTTCTTTTACATTGCTTCCAGTTACATCTTTTTTTCTTGTCAAGCGAGTTTTAAATCACTTGCTTCGTGCATTAGAGCAGATTTCGTATGAGTGTGAAACGGACCGCGCCGTGCCGAAACCGTGTCAGTGCCGTGATCTCTATAGAGTCGTTTTCGTATGAGTGGGAAACTTACCGTACTGTATCGAAACTGTACCAGTATCACAGTTTCTGTCAAAACATTCGAAAATCCTGCTGTAACCGTATCATATCGTAACCGTACAGTGTTCCCACTCATACGAAAACCACTCTAGCAGTTTTCGTATGAGTGTGAAACGTACCGCGCGCCGTGCCGGCCGTGTCCGTGTCAGTGCCGTGTTGTCTATAAAAACATTTGAAACTCCTGCCGTAACCGTGCCGTGACCGTGTGGTGGCGTTTTCACAGTCATACGAAATCTACTCTATAGAGCCGATTTCGTATGACTGGGAAAACGGCACGGTCAACGCACGGTACGGTTATGGCAGGAATTTCGAATTTTTTTAAAGAAACTAAGGTACTGATACAGTCACGGTACGGCGCGGTAAGTTTCCCACTCATACGAAAGTCGCTCTAAAAGCATTCGAAATTTCTGCCGTAACCGTGCCGTGCCAATTTTCACAGTCATACGGAATCTACTCTAATGCACAGATTTCATCATGCTTTTAAAACGCAAACATTAACTCATACATCCGTAGGCTTCCTGGGAGACCAACTTCTAGCTTTACTTCTAGCTGAAGGAACTTCCGACGTTAAATATAGTGCTTTACTTTTTTACCTTTTATATTCTAGAAGTTGAAGATGTTTTCGAAATTACAACTTTTTCTGCAGGGCTGCACGTAAATCAAGATGTGCGTGACAGTGGAAAGCTGGTGCGCACAACGTCGCACTAAAGGTTGCATCGTGTGTATTATAGTTTGTACAAATTAGAAGTATATCTTACAGTGGTGTTCACCTTACAGGGGTACATCTTTCAGAGTGAAGTCTGTATTATGGGGGGAAAGGGAGGGGGAGGGGAATGGGAGGGGGGGGGGGGGGAAGCACACCTTTTTTACAGGCTAAGTCTGATAAGGAGTAACATCTATATGTTGCAATTAAAAGGTTTTCACCAGTTCCAATATTTCTGAAGGTATATTTAATGAATGTTTAAAGTTATTGTTATGATTTAATGTTCAGGAAGCAAAAGGAGGAAAATCACATGTAAAGGTTAGATAATATTCTATTGAGGATAATAGATATTGTATACACATGTGCAATTGTATTTTTGCAATTTTCCCCTGTGATCATTCCGTCATGGAACAAGCCTTTATAAGTCCATTAAATTATTATTATTAAGCTTATTATTTGCCACATGTTAGGTTATTATCCACTGCATGGGATGGGTGTATTATACACAGGCATTTCTGTCAAGAGTACAACTAGAAACATACTGAAATGATTACTTAACCCACAATTGGGAAAAAAAAACTAATTAACAGGAACTTAGAAAAAATTTAGTTAGAAATCCAAGCTAGTAGCTCGGTCAGTGGTAGTGCAGTAATACCCTTTGACCATTATTGTCTGTAACATCAGAACTTGTTCTGGAGTTCAAAATTGATCTAGAGTCTGATTGGTTGATAGGACAGCATCAAGTTTATATGGACAAATTTGAGCTATATGTTTTTTTCCTTTATCTGTATTTTAGATGCATACACCTTTTCAAAAAAGGTTGTCAGAGCTAAAGGCGATAGGCGATGGGAGATAGGTCATTCAAACTCCGAAGTAATCAAGAAGTTTTAAAAATAGCCTCGTTATTCCGTTCGTTTTGCTCCGAACATTGGATATGAATGTCTGATTGTTGACTTTCTTAATAAAAACAAATAGAAATCTCAACCGTAAATAGTGGAATGACCTATCTCCTATTGCCTCATATCATGCTCATATTGCCTATCAGCGCCTTTAGCTCTGACAATCCATGTTTTCTGAAATATTTCCCTTACTGCCTGAGGCTCATACCTCACACGCGAATGCTATTTTTTTTCCCCCACAAACCACTGGACGTAAGAGGGACACTTTTAGTTTGATTTTCTAAGCACTTCGATTATTCTAGTTCAAAATCTGTATTTTCAAGCTACTCGAGCGTATAAAATTACTAAAAGTACAACCTGGAATCTAGAGCGGGCTATCTGTGGTTAAAAATAATGTTGACACTTCCGTTTCCGGTATATTGCTATGTATCATGGGTAATACAGATGTTGTTATTTGGAGCAAAATGGCGAGTGAATTCTGTGCAAACTATGTCCCAAAACCCGACTGAAAACATAACAAGATGAAAAAGAAAAAGTTCAATTTTCATGTGAACTTCTTCTTAAATGAACTATCGAGCGTTCCTTTGGTCAGTGGGGTTCTATTTTCTAAAATAAGATTACTCGACGGTGGGAGTTTTACCCAAGTTTCTTCGAGGTCAGTGGAATTGTTCAAGCTGAATATGCAATGATAAGCTTAATTGGTCTCAAAATGTAATCGTTTCACTTGAAAAGATATAATTTTGACTGTGTGTTGTTTTCTTTTATAGACGGGAGGTTTTTAATAACGCAGTAAAATGGCAGGCTAGTTTTACTTTTCCATGTAAAATGACAGCAAGTGCAGCTAATGGAGTTCTCGATGATTGTCGTTGTCGTGTTTCAGTTCGCAAGGTAAGCACTTTTTATACTTGTAAACAATGTTTTTAAACAATGTCTTTGAGTAGAATTATTCTAGGGTGTTGTTCTTTTTTAATGGTCTTGAAGTTTTTATATTTGAAGTTACTATGATGAAGTACATTCTATTCGAATATATCTTGTGAGTCACTTGTGATTGATAGAATCATCCAGAAATAATTTGCATCTGCCAAAGATGGAAATCGTTTTTATGCTTTTTTTAGACTTTTAGACTTTTTTATTGATTTTGCACTATATTACAGATTTATATAATTGTTAATAATATACATAAACCAGAATAATTAAGAAATAGAAATTTATAGAACATATAACACATAAAACAGCATAAAACAACACTTTAAATGAATTGTTAATTCTCAAGATAATACGAACATTTTACTCCAATAGCTGATACAATTTTTCTTATAAAATAACTTTCAATGGGATGAGCTTCAAAGGAATACAAGAGCCAATATAAGTTATACTTTGATTCCTTGTTCAGACATGAAGAGTTTTAGTTAAGGGTTAGTTAAGGATGTATTCCTGGTCAATATCCACCATTAATTTGGGCTTTGAAATAACTGTCTGTACAAAAGAGGAATTAGATTTGAGTATGTCATTGCCACTTTCAAATTAAGGGCCAAGTGCACCTTACAACATCCTCTTCTAGAGATGTCTACCTTACTGGTTCCATTTGTACAAGAGGCTCATTTCACAGGGTTTAAGCCCACATTACAGATGTCGAGTGAGACTTACAGGTGTCTATTATACAGGTGCAAAATGCACCTTACATTGGTGTCCAGCTTACAGGGGTTGAGTGCACTTACTGGGGTCATGTCCTAATTACAGTGGTTGGGTGAGACTTACAGGGGTGTATTTTACAGTAATTAGGGTCATGTCCACATAACAGATGTCAAGTTAGACTTACAGGGGGCCTATTTTACAGGTGCAAAGTGCAGTGCCTTACAGTGGTGTCCACTTTACAGGGGTACATCTTACGGAGTGAAGTCTGTATTATAGGGGAAAGGGGAGGGGAGGAGGGATGAATAAGATGGAAATGGGGCGGGGGGCAGGGGCGGGGTAAAGCACACCTTTTTTACAGGCCAAGTCTGATAAGGAGTAACATCTATATGTTGCAATTAAAAGGTTTTCAGCCAGTTCCAGTATTTCTGAAGGTAGATATTTAATGAATGTTTAAAGTTATTGTTATGATTTAATGTTCAGGAAGCAAAAGGAGGAAAATCACATGTAAAGGTTAGATAATATGTATATTGAGAGTAATAGATATTGCATACACATGTGTAATTTTGTTTAAATTGCAATTTTCGCCTGTGATCATTCTGTCATGGAACAAGCATTTTATGCATCTAGAGTCTGATTGGTTGATAGGACAGGATCAAGTTTATACGGATAAATTTCTGTAATATTATCTGTTTATTTATTTATTTATTTATTTATTTATTTTTTGATTCCCAAGGATGCTATGAAGATTACAATGTATCAGAGATAACATGTCATCATTTTTAATATCAATCTCATAAACTCTCTCACTTTATATTCCACAGCTAGGATTCGTGGATATCAATTTAGCTGAGTTTGCAGGACCTGGCAATAAAACAAGAAGATACATTCTTGAAGGATATGATGATAGAAGACAAGATAACTCTATTCTCGAAGTTAGTATCTAGTATTCTAAATTTTGACATAAGCAATCAGAGAGAGACAGACCGATTGTCATCACAGTGTCAAGGTTGCACAGTGGCAAATTCTTTTTTGATAACGAAGAAGCAGGTAATTTGTCAGGGAAGAGGCAAATTTGACCTGTAAAAATCCTAGTCTGTATGGACAAAAAATGAAAATAGATATTGCAACATGCATATGATGGGATGTATTTAGTCAAATGTCTAACTAGACACTAGGGAATCATATATTTGTCTGTCAAATCCAGATTTTTGTCTAATGAACAGCACTGTCTTATTTGCAAATCTTCTATGCCATTATGAAAAAATTGAATTCCTTGTGGCCACAAAAAAGGCAAATTATCCCAACATTTAGGTAAGTGGGGAAAAATAACAAAAATCTTGAAATCAAAAGATATTGTTTTTGATTGACTGGCACAGAGATGATAGATGATAAAAATTAAATCTGTATGTAGCTCACCCCTTTTTGTATGTGTATGTGTGTGTGTTATTTGGTTTCTGGTGTTTTGTTTCTTTTCTAAATTGTATGCTCTGTCTTGAAATGTAACTGTCTGTAATTAAGTTTTATAATTTACGTATTTTATAATGTTTTAGTAATATGTAAGTGTGTAAAAAAAACACTCCATTGTTAAAATCACTATTGTAAAAAAATAAAATTCTGTCATTTGTAAATAAATAAAATTATTAACGTAAAAAAAAAAAAAAAAAAGCACTGTCTTATTTGCAGTCTTGTCAGTGGTTGACATTCTATCTAGACTTGAAAAACTCATTAATAATTCATAAGGCAAACACAGTGAAAATCGCCACCATGACGAGTCTCTTTATATCTGATAAAGATTCGGCCTAATTTACATCAACTTTAACTTCGATATTCTCCAAGATAAATGAAGATATTTTTGATTTTCTTTTAGAGCACAACTCTAATATGTGTTGGAGTTTTTTAAGCCGTATAATTAACTCAAGATCGTGTCTTATCACTATAAAGATCCTCGCCTACGGTTCAGATCTTTATATCCGATAAAACACTCTCTTTCGTTCTTTATACTATACCTAATCAGTGCTTAATATTTGCTTTTGTAGGTTAGAATCAATATGCAGTTGACATCAGGGGATCCACTGTTTAAAGTGTGAGTTGAAACCAAATGTGATTTGTCATTTTGTACACTCATAGAGTGGTTTTCATATGAGTGGGAACACTGTACAGTTACGATACGATACGGTTACAGCAGGAATTTCGAATGTTTTTATAGAAACTATGATGCTGATACAGTCACGATATGATCCGGTAAGTTTCCCCACTCATACGAAAACTACCCTATGTCTATTGTAGTAGCTGTATGTATGACAGACATTGCAAACTGCAGATACTGGTGTGTTGGTGTGAGCAAGCTTAGCCTGAAAGGCTTTTTTTTACTATTTTGATTCTTATCTCACTGACTCACATAGTTCATTATGCACACAGGCTACCCAAGTATGCATGATTTGTAATCTATACAGAACTACTCAACATGCTATTGATATATGCATATATTATTGCGTTTCTACATTACCACAGACTGCAGCCTTTTGTTTGATTGCATTTATATTGGGCTTGTAATCCAGTGTTACTATTGAATACACTCAGTATCTGCATACAGAGTTTCAGATAAAGAGATGGCTGGGTCTTGGTTCAAAACCCTGACATAGATGGCTCCCTGATTGGGCAACCAAAATGGAAACTATTACTAACAGAAGACTGAGTATCATTAATAATATGGCATGACCCTTTGAAAAACTACATGACCCCAGTGAAAAACTACATGATGCCTTGCTTAAAAAACTAACGTGAACACTGATCTGAGTTGAATATATATCTTTGTAGTCCTGAAATTCCACACCATCATTATACTAGTACGACAGAGACACATGAAAATCGAGCTCCCCCAAATGAAACCACAACTCCTCAAAATGCAGCAGAGCCCAAAACTGACAGCAGAAAAAACAGTCAGACCAGCAGTATTGCTTCAGGGTCAACAGAGCCAATTGGATCCATTGTTGGTGAAGGTCCCGAAACCTCTCAAACACCATTTATTCCTGGACATAGTAGAAGTTCTAGCGAACCCGCTGTTGTTGGGCAGTTTCTTGGCTCTAGACAATTAGTTGCTGATGGTAACAGGTAATGGACCCATTTTAAGTTATTGTTCCTCAGTGTATGCCCCAATAATTGCACAGTGTTATAATTATATTCTTAACAGTTTTGGTAATAGCCTAAGTGTGGAAATGCAAGAAATTTATCAGGAGTTGATGTAGGGGAAGGAGTGTAGGGGTTCCCCACTCCCTCCTATGATAACTTTGGGCCCTTTTCTTCTCAATGCTTTCTGTCCTCTGGACAGTTTCCTGAAGGATAATTCTGGGTTGGTCCCTGTATATACACATACATGTATGAATGAAGCAAATACACAAGGTTTCCATGGGTGTTTCATGACTTTTTAGAAACATATTCATCAAACAGATTTGCCATGAACATAGAAAAGCAACATTTCTCGAGGTCAAGGAAAAAAGTCAGGAAATTTTGAATTAGGTTAGGGAAAATTCACACTTTTCTGTAAGTCAAGAAATTTCATCTTGTTTGTATATTCATTTGCTTTTCTCACAAAATATTCACACCATTGTTGAGTTATCATCATGGTCTGTGTTAGAGGTCCTGTGCACCAAGATCTGCTAAGTCAGGAAATTCTTTATGACTGATCTGTGGCAATTAACCCTGTCAATTAAATCTGTTCAATAGTTTGTGATGAACCAACACCCTTTATGTTTGGCAACTACTGTCACGCACGAGAATCATGCAATATTGGGTCATAATATCAGGCTCCACAGGCAATTCATTTGCAAGTGCTGGTCACTTTGTAGGGCTACTTGCTTGAAAATCTATGAGAACATGCATTGATGTTAATTGTATTTCCTTTTTCTGGCTCTGTTTAAAGGACCAAGAAGTGGTTCATCTCCCTTCTAAAAGTTATAACAAAAACATTTTTGTTTCCTATTAAATTGATCCATATAAAAAAATAATTGACTGGCAGGGATATAGATCATTTATTCTAGAATGTATCATCATCAATGTTTCTTTTTCAGAACATTACCCAGGACGTCAAGAAGTAATCACTCAAAATGTATCCTTGTTAGATGTGTTGGACTAAACTTTTTTGATTATATGAACACCATATTGAATATCTACTGTGCAGGGTGGAAAGGTTAAAGCCAAAAAGTACCCTTAAAAAGGAAAAAAGTGAATGAATGAATGAAAAAGAAATAATGAATGAATGAAAAAGAAATAATGAATGAATGAATGGAAAAAAGGAACAAAGAAATGAAAAAAGGAAATAATAAATGAAAAGAATGAATGAATGAATGAAGAAATAAAGAATGAATGAATGAAGAAAAAATAATAATATTGAATAAATGAATGAAAAAGAAATAATGAAGGATGGAACCAGAATCTGTGTACATGTATTTCTCCTTGACCATGTTTAAGGTGAAGATCTTGGTGAAGTTGATCAGATAGCAGACTCACCGAATCATACCTGGAAGGTAACAACTATGAATGTTATAGAATAGATTTCACATGAGTCAAGACTGAACCTATTATGATCATGAATTTTCAGGATACAGAACAGACATCATTTCCTGGTCCCTCTTTGCTAAAAATGCATAGTTTTACAGACTGTAACTTAACCCTCTGCAAGTGGCCATCTCTCTAATCATCATCATCATCAGTTCAGCCTCAGCTGAGCCACATGCTTCTTCATCCAGTCATTTCTTTCATTACATACATGCAGTGAGCTCAATAGTGTTCTGCAGCCCCATATCTTTCTTAAATGTATTGATAATTGGGTAAATAAAATTGGAGGGCATTATTAAAAGGGGACAGTTAGTGGTGGTCTTAAGTATGTTAGTCTTAGAGAGAGGGTTTTTACTGTACAGAGTGAGTGTACAAGAAACTAGTCAGAGAGCTTTAACAGGCTACAAAGATTGTATAAATTGATTTGCTGATTGGGTTATTTACATGTATTTACAGAAATCATCTGATGGAAACAAAGTAGGCAATGATGACATAGTTGAACAGCTCTTAATGGAGTAAGTTAAATAAATTAATATGGCGTCATGAATATTAGATATTTTATATTTTAACACAAAGGTTCTTTATTCCTATTATTCATGGTCATCATCATTGTCATTAGAAAAAATTATAATAAATAATTATATATAACATCTCAGTCTGGTTCACAAAAGAGAAAACATTTACACTCTAAAATGTTCTTTGAGAAGCAAAAGGTGATTGCCTTACATCTAATTTATGCACAAATGATGAAAACTTAATATATATAATGTTGAAGTCTAGCTGGTTATTCCTCACCAGAACTGGAGATAAAATAATAAAATTAATGTAAATTATATAAAATGTGAAAAAGTGTTTTCCTATACTATAGAAGTATATGGAGAGGTTAATTGGTTTTGAAAATACATTTATTGGATATTTTTTCATGCTTTTTCAGAGAGGACATGAGAACAAGTAGTAGTGGAGGTTAGTATACATGTTCATTATAAGGGCACTTAACAGGGAAAGCTTACATAGAGCCTTATATCCATGTGTCTCTTATGTCATACAGTAGACCATAAAGGGCCGTTAAGGGAAAGCTATGTAGAGTCTAATATGTCTTTTGTATGTCATACAGTAGACCATGAAAATGAAATGTCATTACACTTTGATTTTGATGGGAAACTCTCCAGTTCATATAAACTAAGCAAGTAAGTAACATCACATTTAGTATTCATCTATCACTAGACAATATTTAACAGTAAACAATGATTAAAACAAATTTATTTGTATAGTGCTGCTGCCCCAGATTATGCTGACAAGTACAGAACGCTCTGAGAATTATGGTATGTAAGTTGTATTATTGACCATCAGGGTCCATTTGCTCAAAGGCACTAACCCAGGGTTGAAAATCAACGAAAGGTCTTAATTGTTACAGTTTTTAGCACTTTGAATCCACCTTCAAGCAACTGTACCAAGGTTTTAAATGTTAATAATTTAATCGATTATCATTGGTTAAAATTCATTTCAGAATTCATGCATTATTGTCATGATAGTCCATGGTCACTATTAAGAGTGATCTATAAATTGCTGCTATTATCTGCTGCAAGTACTGTATGCTGATTGGCCAGTGGTGATGTCATTGTCAAAATCCCAAATGGTGATTGGCCAGTGGTGACTTCATCTTGAAAGTGCTAATAGGATTGGCTTATAAGTGAGGATCTTTAATGATGTAAATCATACATACTGTATGACTGCCATTAGATGTTTTAGATTTATTTTAATTTATTAACTAGATTACAAGCATCAAGTGAGTTTGTGAAACTAAATAAAGGATGGTTTCCACTTTTTGCAGAAAGCAATCACATCAATACTGTCAGCAGCAAGTCCTTGTTTTCCTTAATTCTGGACAATCTCTATTTTATGCAAATCAATAACGCAGTTTTCAAAACTCTCCTCACTCCAGTAGTCCATTGAAGATTTTTCTATGTGATATACATCACAAAATTAATAGTCTTGATTGGTTAATACTAGGAAGTGCTTGGTGCCAACAAAAATCAGTTGAAGACTTTCATCTCACTGTACAATTACTCACTAGCACTAAATTTTCAAGTAAAATGTCCTCACCTTGCATGATTGAGTGCTTTTTGTGAGAAGTGGAGAACACCCTTGACTGCTTATTATTATTCAAAGCGCTTTCCTCATTGGTTCTTACATGTCATCATCCTCAAAGTTATTGTAGACTTATTATAATAACTCTAATCTATTATTATGGTTGGTGGATGTTAAAGACCAATAATGACTTTATGATGTTTTTGATGCCAACAATCTAGGAAATCACAATCATTGAGTGGTTGCAGTGTTGTCAATAGTTACAATGAACGTTTTTCAATATTTTAAGTATTTATAAAGTATTTTTAATTTTATATTAGAATTTCCATATATAAGAACCAGTTAATTATACAGATATACTTGCCCATGGGTGTTGCCCAGTGAGAGACTTAAGAAACCCCTGGCATGATGACATTTTGACCCCAGCCTCTCTAAAACAGAATCCTTTTCAAGAACCCTTGATATTCCTTCAAGAATACAAACAATAGTTTTAATTAGTGAACAAATCAACAACTACTCAAAAAGGATTCTAGTATAGAGACAGGGTCAAAACATCATCATGCTTGGGGCTTATTATTGAATCAAATAAGGGAATTTCAGAAATTGGCAAGTTGGTAGCTATATAGGGTCTGTGCACATTCAAAAATAACAAATTGAGCTTCTTTAAGAATGGAAATCAAAAAGTTGATAGCTTTTTGGAAGATCAAATTTCTCCCCTTAACCTCTGAACAGGTACTAGTTTAATTTGCAGACATTTTATGGACTCAATACTTAATTAATAGTCCATCCATTCTACATTTTAAAATGCAAATGAGTGTTATATGCAAATCTTCACTAAAGTACTAGGGCAAATTATACTCTGAGTATTGACAATAACTTTATACCTATACTTACATGTATATTAATAATCCTTATGGCTCTCTGGCAAGAGTGGCCCATTCTTTTTTATTCCCTTTTTGTCTAAGTATATGGACTTAATTCTACACCACACAATCTTTGAATTAAGTGTACATCAAAGATGTAAATAGTTCTATGCAAAACTGATCAAGATGGATGAAAGAACAATAATCTTCACAAACTTTTGATATTGTCATATTAGTCAAGGTTGTGTTGCAAGTTATACACATTCTGCTGAAGGCTGGTCCTGACTTAACTTGACAGGCAATATTCAAAAGGTTTAGGCTCAATTGACTCCTTCAAGGCTGGACATTAAGCCTGCAAGAGGTTGTGCTTTATTGGATCTTTCATCCATCCCGACAGTTCTTTGATTACTATATATAGGTTAAGAGTGCAAGTTGTTTCAAGAATAAAATTAATAGTTGGTTAGGACTCTCATCATTAACAGTGTTTATCACAGTAAGGCAATGTCCTCACTTATCTGGGGAAATTTGAAAATGCATTTTCTTTCCTAGTTAGGAGCTCTTGCCACACCTAAATAACAATAAATTTTTCTTTCGCCCAAGTGCTCTCAACTTTGGCCAACCACTCCCAAAATTGTTGGCTCCACCATTTCTTTTTTGTTTTAACCAAAGCTCAACACAACATTTGGCTCATTTGATAGTCTGTGAAGCTGGCTCAGGGTGGAGAAAGGGTGGGGACTTCCTTTTCTTCCCCTTCCCCTAAGAGCCAGCCATGCAGGGTAGTTCATTTGATGACCAACATTACTTAACAGTGCTGGGCCAACAATGTTGGATGTTGTTGGGAGCATTTGTACATATCCTAAATAAGTCTGATGTGACCTATAATACATAATGAGAATGATGGAAGTGCCATTTTATTCTTGTACAGTAGGAATAAAAGTTGATAGCATTTGACTCTGCAAACAATGCAAAAGATCAGTTTGTTTGGTTTGTTTGTTGTTGATTCCCATGGTGAGAGAATGTGGCAACTTAATTGTCTGTAGAAAATGAAATTGGGCTAGTACATGGAAGGTTACAGTATAAATTTACTGGTGCATTGTGCAAAATTAAACTGGGTACATAATAATTGTACACAATTATTTCAGAACAGCAAAATTCAATGCCAGTTTATTTTATCTTAAATTTCGTCAGTGGAAAACATAAAACATTTCAGCATCTTAGCTCTATAATTAGTTTTAATGTTGTGTTGGTTTTGCAATGCTATCACAATTAACATACACTGATTAAAAAAACACTAGCCTGTAGGACAATAGCCTCCTATGCAGCCATGCACAAAGGAGCGGCTGCATAGGAGGCTAGTAGGACAAGAAACTTGGAGCACACTCTTCTAGACCAAAAAGGAGTGTTGGTGTTGCAAAATGTCACTTTTATTAGTTTTCACATCAGCAAATGAAGTTCTTTAGTGTATAAGGATGAGGCAAGCCGTGTTTATTTTCATGTCATGTTACAGCTTTGGTAATTTATAAATCTACATATATAAAACACAGGAAACCTGTCTGATGTAACAGCAATATCAATAGGCCAATCAACTTGACCAAGATCTGGACTATGATGATCAAAGGACCACAAATTGTCCCTCTAGTGTTAAAACTTACACACTGTTTCTGGTGGAGATACAATGTCTTTAACATATGAGAGCAAGTCCAGCTACATAATCAAACTTACTATCTTTTTCCTTTCTTTTCAAAGTTTGTACAAGAAAATCTTGTGGTCATATACACTGCCAATGTCTAGTTTTACTGTGATGTAACACTTGACCAAGACCTTGACTACCAAAGGATGATAAATTGACCCTCTAACAGGGTCAATTCGTAACATCCTTTGAAGTCATGGATAGTTTAGTGTCAAATATTGTATGTGGTGGTTGCCAGCATCATATCTTGCTGTTTATGGTGGAGATACAATGTCTTTAACATATGAGAGCAAGTCCAGCTACATAATCAAACTTACTACCTTTTTCTTTTCTTTTCAAAATTTGTACAAGAAAATCTTGTGGTCATATACACTGCCAATGTCTGGTTTTACTGTGATGTAACACTTGACCAAGACCTTGACTACCAAAGGATGATAAATTGACCCTCTAACAGGGTCAATTCATAACATCCTTTGAAGTCATGGATAGTTTAGTGTCAAATATTGTATGTGGTGGTTGCCAGCATCAAATCTTGCTGTTTATGGTGGAGATACAATTGGATGTCTACACATAGAGAGCAAGAAATAACCACTTGATCTCGAATCTGTTTCATCTAGTGGGCATTCACATTCTGTGCAAATTTAATTTGCACAGATTGTGAATGCCCACTAGATATCCCTTCGGACCCGGGACAGAATGCAACCAGCTTTGTATGCTTCTTACAGAAGTTCTAGTTTATCGTCTAACTTGCTAGCTATGTGTTTCATGGCAAGAAGAAGTTGTTTAGTGTCGAACATTCGATACCTCACCATCTCGGCATGATCGACACGCAGAAAATGCCAAACGCTTTCGACTTTCCTTTTGGCAGGCTTCAGTGGTCTAGTCGAGAATTACTATCCTTGATTACTACAACTACTACAAAAAACAACATCAAACAAACAAAACAAACAAACAACAAACCCTACACCAAATTCGTTTACAGCGTGCAGTAAAGTGAACTCCCGTCAGAAGCAGGACATCCGGGGCTTCCTTATTCAGGTTCCACAGGAAGCCCAATTGTTAGCTCGTCCGATGTTTGGGCAGGGGCGTGCCGGCCGCGGACACCTCAAAACCGTGACCCTATATCCGCGTAGCATAAAGGGAGTACCTCTTCCATCAAGAGTGAATAAATTAACGATGAAGTAGGTATTCAGTTCCGAAAATGAGTATGGGTTGATGCAAAATGACTTCACTCGCTTTTCAGCTTTGTTCTTAATTCTTAACATCCACAAGTGAAGTAAGCTAGCTTATATCAGAGAAAATTGCCGTGTGGTTTTTATATCCCTATAGGGTGAGTCACATAGTTTTGTTTTTGTTTGTTTGTTTGTTTTGCCTGACAACGTTTATTGAATAACGTGTACATGTACACTTTAGCCTTAATTAGGAGCATGACGCTAAAAAAATTGCCAAGATTAACAACTTTTGACCATCATCAGAACACTGAATTCTAACAATTGCAAAAAAATCTTCACCGTTGAAGTAGACTGACCCAAGAAAAAAAACTGAAGTATGGTTTTGCCACAGAATGGACACCACCACATGGAAGGGAACTGTACTTACAACGTTGCTGGCAACAATTAAAGTTTTTCACCTTGCCTGTTTACATGTGTTTAGCTCAGGGTGGTAATGGGGCTAACTGACAACTGATAAATGGCCAAAAATGCCACTGACAAACAAGGCTTTTTTGTACTGAAAACTGACAACAAAAATGATAACTGACAACTGACATTTTTTGTTGCTTATCTAAAATGTACAGATAAAATCTTAAAAACTCGTATAACCGCCGCTGAAAGGACCACAAATGGCACTTATTTGCTTTTGGGTCTCTGTGTCGACTTTGAACATTTCTACTAAACATTTCTACTGAACATTTCTACGCCCATATAAATAGTGAAAAAGCAGAGTATTTTGTTTATAGGGGTATCAGAAAATGAAATATTCAAAGATCTGCATGTAATATATTTTGTGCCTTAACATGTTAGCCTGCGTTGCTGGCGGTCTGCGGTTTTTGGGCAGAGGAAAAATGAAAGACCGCCTGCCCGAATACGTTGGGTTTTCGAGTTGTCCGTCCACTGGTGAACGGGAATTACTGATTGGCTAAATCGCCGTCAATCAGAATGAGACGCCATCAAATCTGTCATCAAGATCAAAATTAGAATGAAATGCCATCAAATCTGTCATCAACTTATCAAAATCTATAACTGATAATCACAGTCAAAACATAAAATAATTTACTTGAAGATTTATTACTTCTTTTGATTGTCACAAATATGTACTCCGTCCTACATGTATTTTGAAAGTCAGCACTGGCATATACTGATCATTAAGTCTTACTTCTGACCAGCTCTCGGCTGTTACGAGTTTTACAAGAATGTCAATAATAAATTAAATTTTGTTCCAAGGTCCGCTCCTAAAATTTCAATTCCGTTTCAATTCAAATGTTTTACAACTGAACTCTACAAAATTCATTTACTGCCTATCAGAATTCGTTTCTTTCGAGGTTTTACTAACAGAAATGTTTGTTTTGAGTGCTACGCTGGTGTAATGTGTGTGTCAAATTACGCTCTCCTGTCAAAAGGTCAGTAGGCGGTTACTGGAAAACCCAACGTATTCGGGCAGGCGGTCTTTCATTTTTCCTCCGCCCAAAAACCGCAGACCGCCAGCAACGCAGGCTATAACATGTACATGCACGATGGTCCTTGTAGATCCTCTTGAGCATCACAAAAGCAAAACAAAACATGAAAAAAAGTTTTAAAAGCATCTTTTAAACTACGTATGAAGTAAAAATAGTGTTTTATTGCTAAAAACATGCGCAATGTGAAAAAAAAACTGTTGAAAATTAATGTTTAACTAATATTTTACTGACAAACTAAGAATTGTACTGACAACTGACAAATGACTTAATTTTTAGCTGACAACTGACAAACGAGCTAAATTCTGACTGACAACTGACATCAGACCACCCCCATTACTACCCTGTTAGCTGGTCCTCAGGATGATCGGGGACTCGCAGCTAGACTAGATTGCACCCCTGCAATCGTTGCATGCAGCATTGACTGGGTCTTGACTGCCACAATACACCGAATGCAAATATGGCGGCAAATTTGAATAACTATATTGTTTTATACTGACTAGCCTCTAATTCATGTGAAAACGCTTATGTGTTTCCATGTGAACACGAGGCTAGTCAATCATATTTGCATTCGGTGTATAGTCGTAGAAGTAAACTGATGAATTTTTCTACCATCTGTAACGTTGCGCGCATTAAATTAAACTCCATCTTGAAGCAAACATGCCTGTGACATGGCTGCATTGCAGACTTGAATGTTACTAGTAAAAAATTTACTAACTGAAAGTTTTTCAGAATTTAGCCCCCCTCGCAAACGTAAGGAAAGTTAGTTGTAAACCACCACGGCCAAAAAGAGCTTGGAGATGAATATTAGGGTACTGAAGAGGTTCCAGATTCCTTACGCTTCCTTTTTCTTTTCTTTTCTTTTCTTTTCCTTTCCTTTCCTTTCTTTTTCCTTTCATTTTTTATCTCACGATCCTCGTAGACGAGTTTAATCTCATCACGCGCACGAAACATGGCAGCGAGGGGGATTACCATCAGCTGCAATGTTAAGTCATTGAAGTCAGTTATGTAAAAGTTGTGACACTGTAGTACCACAGAAACCTTCGAACTTTAGTGATTTTGCTCACCTTACGGGCTTCCTGTCTATTTTACCTCGCGCATTGGCATCGTGAAAGTCCGCTGACACTGCCACGTGTTTGTGCAGATTCAGTTTCTTCGAAAAAGAGACAAAAATTCTGGAATCGAAATAAGAAGACGGTGTTTTATGGAATTTAGTGTTTATTCAAGATGAAGACAGTACTCATGGTAGCAGAGAAACCCTCCATTGCTAACTCTATAGCTGGAATCCTTTCCAGAGGTAAAATGAATTCTAGGAAAGGCTCTAATGGCGCTTGCTCTGTTCATGAATACACTGGTATGTTCAGGAATGAATCTATGCGATTCAAGGTCACTTCGGTCTGTGGTCACGTTATGAGCCTAGATTTCCATCGCATGTACAACAACTGGGACACTGTTGACCCTCTTGATCTGTTCACCGCCTCCACATTGAAAAAAGAAGCAACAGAGAAGCTTCACATGCCCAAATTTTTGCACCAAGAAGCTAAAGGTGCGGACTATTTAGTACTGTGGTTAGATTGTGATAAAGAAGGAGAAAATATCTGCTTTGAAGTCATTGACTGCGTTTCATCTGCTATGAATAGAAGAAGCGGTGAGCAGATCATTTTCAGAGCGAAATTCTCGGCCATTACTGACAAAGATATAATGAATGCCATGCAAAAACTTGGCCAGCCAAACAAGAACGAGTCATTATCAGTGGACGCGAGACAAGAGCTAGATCTACGAATTGGTTGTGCGTTTACAAGGTTCCAAACTAAGTATTTCCAAGGGAAGTATGGTGACTTGGACAGTGCATTGATTTCCTATGGTCCTTGCCAGACTCCAACTCTTGGATTTTGTGTTGAACGTCATGACCGCATTCAATCATTCAAGCCTGAACCCTACTGGGTATTAAAGGTCAAGGTTCGTCATAGTAGTGGTCAATTATATCCCCTTGACTGGACTAGATTAAGACTCTTTGATAAAGATGTCGCTTTGATGTTTCAAAATATGGTCAAAGAATCAAGTGTTGCACAAGTCATAGGGATTTCCCAGGTCCAAAAAACCAAAAGCCGCCCTCAAGCCCTAAATACCGTTGAAATGCTACGTGCTGCATCAGCAGGTTTAGGAATTGGTCCACAACATGCTATGCAGCTGGCTGAGAGATTGTATATCCAGGGCTACATTAGTTACCCTAGAACTGAAACTACTCATTATCCCGATAACTTTGACTTAAAAGGAACTCTTAGGCAGCTAGCTCCCAACTCTCACTGGGGTAGTTATGTTGATGAGCTGTTAAGTGGGAAAATGACCAAACCAAAGAAAGGTCACGATGCAGGCGATCATCCCCCAATTACACCAATGAAGTGTGCATCCCAGTCAGAACTTGGAGGGGATCTCTGGAGGCTCTATGACTTCATAGCAAGACATTTCATTGGCACTGTCAGTCCTGACTCCAAATACTTACAGACTACTGTTAACTTCATGATTGGCAAGGAAGGTTTTAGTTGCTCAGGTAAAACCATCACAGATCCTGGATATACTTCAGTAATAACCTGGCAAGCTCTTTCCAGTGATACACAAATGCCACCATTTTCTAAGGGAGATGTTTGTGAAGTTGCTGAAATCAAGCTTGATGAGCAACAGACATCACCTCCTGATTATCTAACAGAGAGTGAACTAATTTCACTCATGGAGAAACATGGGGTTGGAACAGATGCCAGCATTCCAGTTCACATCAACAACATCTGTGAGAGAAACTATGTTCAAGTGCAAAGTGGAAGAAAACTAGTACCAACATCGTTAGGGATTGTCTTGGTCCATGGATACCAGAAAATTGACCCAGAACTTGTGTTGCCCACAATGAGATCAGCAGTTGAAACACAACTGAATCTGATTGCACATGGAAAAGCAGATTACCACTCTGTGCTAAGACACAGCATAAGTATTTTTTCAAAGAAGTATGTCTACTTTGTGGCAACCATAAGTAGTATGGACGAACTATTTGAGGTGTCATTTACACCTCTTGCCAAAACAGGCAAACCATTATCGCGATGTGGTAAATGTAATCGCTATATGAAGTACATCCAAGCAAAACCAAGTCGTCTGCACTGTGCCACATGTGATGAGACCTATAGCCTACCCCAGAATGGCAGTATAAAACTCTACAAAGAACTAAAATGTCCTCTAGATGATTTTGAACTTGTTTTGTGGTCAACTGGTGCAAAGGGTAAAAGCACACCTGTATGTCCATACTGCTACAACTATCCACCATTTCCAGAAATGCGCAAAGGAATGGGTTGCAATCAGTGCACTCATCCAACGTGCGTACACTCAGAAGAAGCACTCAGTGTTGCTGATTGTACAGAGTGTGAGAAAGGCAGCCTAATTCTGGATCCAACCTCAGCACCAAAGTGGAGAGTAGCATGTAATATTTGCAATGTGTTGATTCACATTTGTGAAGGGGCATTTAGGATCACAGTTTCTGATCAAACTTGCGCCTGTGGTTCTTCACTGCTGAATGTCGACTTCAACAAAAGTAACAGTCCATTACCTGACAGCAAAACCCAACATCAGGGCTGCTTGTTTTGTGATTCCATTCTTATCCCACTCATCAAAATGCAGCATGCTGCTTCAAGACATCCCATGTTTCGTGGGGGGAGAGGAAGGGCTGCTAGAGGTAAAGGAAGAGGTCGAAGACGTGGTCATGGGAGGGGACAACCTAAAGATAAAATGTCACAACTTGCTGCTTATTTTGTTTAACAAATGGTATACATATTTGTTGTAATTTGAAATTACTTTTGGTTTGAAAATTTTTAAACCAGTTTGATTTTAATAATCCATTTTTTGAGACTGATAATGAATATATTTATATAAATGGCAGTAAAAAATCAAACAATTTTGAAAATTTTTCAACCAAAAATAATTTCAAAGCACAACATGCATATTGAGTTTTAGATTTTGATGACATCTTATAGATATTTTTGCAGTCAAATATTTGTAGAGCAAAGATTTCTTGCGTAGAAGAGAACATGCTATTATGTCTCTATATGACATTTGATATGCCAGTTTTATGTGCTCAAAAAGTATTATATTTATATATTCCTTATATTAGAGCAAAAACAATATAACCATGAAACAAGTACTAACTAAATCATACAAATAGCATGAATTAAACAATGGAGAACAAAGGATTTTGCTGCTAGAGTGATTTTCATTTGACCGTGAAAGATTAGTCAAACTAATAGTTGGCAGTGGACTCTAAAGCCATTGTTTTCTATAGAGGGATTTCATGGCTGCCATGTTTGTGGGCAAGTACAATAGAAAGTTTTTGAATTAGAAAAGATTTCATTTCTCTTGGGAAAAAAGCTCTATTATGTTGACCACAAACATGGCTGCCGTGAAATCCCTCTTGTTTCTTATCAACTACTACAAACTAAATAGTCATTTTTCTTTCACAGTCGAATGAAAATCACTTTATTTGGTGCTATTTAGTTGCTAAGTTGTTTCATGGTTTTAGTGTTAGCACTCTATTATATGAAACCCAATAGAGCAATTACCAGAGAAACTCAAACTTCCACATTTTTTTGTTCATTAAATTTACTTGTAATACCATATAAGAGGAATTGTACACAAAGATAAAAAACTTTTCACTGGTTATTGTTATCAAGTTTTGAAGAGCTACTTTTGAAGTGATGATCCCAGAAAGTAATCTATGAGTTCGAGTATACAAGTATACATGCTTTGCTTTTCAAGTAAACATGCATGACAAAAACAAGAATGAAATGATGAGGGGAAAATTTTAGATTCTTACCACAAAAACACTTGCATTGTGACCGATACCTGTGACTTTCAGTTGGATTTTGGGTTCTTCTGATCTGCCAATCGTGTGAAGGGGATGGAGCTTATACAAAATATGCCATCGATGTGGCCTTCATCCACATTTGCCATCCCCCTTGAGGGTATTTGCATAAGCTGCGCCCCATCCACATGATTGGCAGATCAGAAAACCCCCAAATCCAACTAAATCCAACCGTTATTGGTCACAATACAAGTGTTTTCACAGTAATGACCCAATTCCTTATAAAAAACAATTTAAAAGCTATCAAAAATAAATATTTCCTCTACATGTATTTTTTTGTACATTGAAAAAAGTCTTCAGAATTTATTTGTAGCTATTATTATTATTATTTACATGTTGGATAGGAGCCCGTTTTCACATTTGAAAGGCAATGGGTATTATCTTTAAATGCAGACTCATTAGCAAAAAAGGTAGCCTTGTTTAGGAATATAAAACAATGTGCAATATTACCAACTGCACTATAAAAATAAATAAGCTTCGATAGTATAGTTACAGTTATAGGCCTCACTCAAATCATAATACTAGATATAGTTATGTTACAGTCTATGAGGATAGTCTTCACTGAGTTTGCTTTTAAATTCATTGATGTTTCCACTTTGACATGGTTTGAGTAGTAGGCTGCACACATGAAAATGTTTGCATGATTTTGAATAAGCCTAAAGTATGATGACATTTGATACCCCTAAGTAAATATCAAAATCTTTTTCAAGAATCAGAATCTTTTTCAAGAAATGCTGAGATTGTAGAACGTTTTAAATCACTTTTGAAAACACATTTTTTCCTTAAGCCATAAGTAACTTAAACTTCTAATTTTTGTTCATTATTTTTATCATTATTGTAAAAAGCATAGAGATGTCAGTTATGCATTTATAAGTGACTATCATCATTATTATTATTTTCATAAGTAAATTCCAGTAATTGAATGAAGAATACAAAAATTTTGGCTGTGTAACAGACATTTCCTCAAAAGGATTCTTGAAGGATTTTGGATTTGAAATGCCATCAAAGACCATCAAACTTTTTGGTATACCAGGAGCCCATTGTGTTCATGGACTCCAGGACATTCACAGCTAACTCCAGTAGAAGTCTATCCTTACACAAAGTTGTTTTTTAAATAATAAATTGGCAGTATTTTATGGGTGAAATAATTCTTAATGGAACAAATTTGCTGCCTTTACCCCCACCCCCCAACCTGTGCAGACGTGGTGCTTCCAGTTCTCTTCATTGCAGGAATGAAAAGAACTGGAAGCACTACACAACATCTGCTCAGAAGCTTATTATGTTAAGGTTATAAAATTTTCTCATTCAGAACTTTCTAATAGAAATTATTATCCGTGAACCATATATTTAACTTTAACTATTTTATATCAACTCCTAATATAATGCATTCTTCAATAAAATTTTCAGTATAAGTCTGTTTGCACCTATCCTTTGGCCAGTGAAAGAACTTCAAAGTCCCCCAAACCATATCTTTTTAGATGTTTTTTCAATTTTTCAAAGATAAATATTAGAAATATTAATCAGAATATATAGCAAAATCCTGTAACGTCATAGACCCTTTGCATAATACTACTAATCATATGCAGATACATCCTTAGCCTCACTTTGACTCAGCTAAACAATGACAAAGTCAAAGTCAAAGTGAGGCTAAGGATGTATCTGCATATGATTAATAGTATTATGCAAAGGGTCTATAATAAGGTCACCAATAATTTAAAATATCCCTAATAAAGCTCGAAGTTCAAAAGTTTTAGCTTACTCACGTATAATGTAAACTGCTATAATAGTCATACATAAGCGTGAGAAAGTCACTTGCTATTTCCAAGCACTTCCAATAGTTCTCAAAGGTATTAGTGACGTCACTAATGACGTCACCGGGAAATAAAAATACCTGGTAACTCGGAAACGAAATATCGCATAGAGATAAAAATTGCTCCAGATTTTAGAAAATGGTATTCTCTTTCAAACTATGTATATTTTCTCGAGAAATGAAACAACTCGCGATATGATATCAAAATTGTATGGTGACGTAAGATTTACGACAAGATTCGCCATGTTGATTCTCGATTGATTCTCTAATTTGGGTGCCTGTAGTCATGTATATATTATATCATCTTTCCTTTTTTATAACAAAAAATACGAACGTACTTGACGTATAAACGTATAATATACAGCATCTAACCAGATACTTAATGATAAAGCTCGAGTAATCAGTGTTGTTGTGTTGGTGAAGCCATAGAGTAGATTTCGTATGACTGTGAAAACGGCATCGCACGGTCACGACACGGTTACGGCAGGAATTTCGGATGTTTTTATAGACATCACGGCACTGACACGGTTACGGCACGGCGCGGTCCGTTTCACACTCATACGAAATCTGCTCTATCTGTCTGGAGGCTTCACTGTGCGTGTTTTCGTGTGCACAACTGTCAGCAGGACCACATCTTGGATCTGATGGTTGGTAGCTGATCTCTGGATGCTTGGTTGTGAGTAGACTTGATTTATGCATGCTTGGTTGTGAGTGGCTTGATCTCTGGATGCTTGGGTGTGGATGGCTTGCATGCATGATCTCTGGGTGCTTGGGTGTGGGTGGCTTGATCTCTGGGTGCTTGTGTGTGGGTGGCTTGATCTCTGGATGCTTGTGTGGATGGCTTGATCTCTGGATGATTGGGTGTGGATGGCTTGATCTCTGGATGCTTGTGTGTGGGTGGCTTGATCTCTGGGTGCTTGTGTGCGGGTGGCTTGATCTCTGGATGATTGGGTGTGGATGGCTTGATCTCTGGATGATTGGGTGTGGATGGCTTGATCTCTGGATGCTTGGGTGTGGATGGCTTGCATGCATGATCTCTGGGTGCTTGGGTGTGGGTGGCTTGATCTCTGGATGATTGGGTGTGGATGGCTTGATCTCCGGATGATTGGGTGTGGATGGCTTGATCTCTGGATGCTTGTGTGGATGGCTTGATCTCTGGATGCTTGTGTGGATGGCTTGATCTCTGGGTGCTTGTGTGGATGGCTTGATCTCTGGGTGCTTGTGTGGATGGCTTGATCTCTGGGTGCTTGTGTGGATGGCTTGATCTCTGGATGATTGGGTGTGGATGCTTGATCTCTGGATGCTTAGTTGTGAGCTAGTGGCTTGAAGTCTGCACATGAATTTATACCAGCTAACATTTTTATGCCAGTTAGCTGACTCATGCATTTTGCAGGATGAATAAAGTGTAATTATTAATTTAATTAATTAGTTACTGCATCTCGAGTCAAACGGGAAGCGATCGTATATTTCGGTTCTGCTATAGACGACTTTCAAAAATGACGGCCTAGTACATGCATGAGAACGAGGCCACAAAGACCTTGTTACTAGAAAATTAAGTGTGGCGAAACTTCTATTGCTGTCAAAGATTATGTGTTCCTCTTCCTTATGAAATACCTTTTTCTGTGCATTTTACAGGATAGACTTAGACTCATTTGATGCCATGATAATTTTGAGGCCTTTCTGGCCTCGTTCTCGTGAACAATGAGCCGCCATTTTTGAAAGTCGTCTATATTATTCTTGGGATAAAGGGATCAGCGCGACCAAATGTGGCGCAAAAAAATCTTTGTATCCCGCTATTGTTACACAGAACGGATACCGATAGGGCAGAACCAAAATATGCGATCGCTTCCCGTTTGACTCGAGATCGACGCAGTTTATTCAAACGGAATGGAGCAAGTTTTGTTCTTGCTCTTGCGTTCGTTCTAGAATTTCAAGCCAAATGAATTATAGTTTAATAATCCTGAGTCGAAAAGGTTTAAATTGTATATACAGAATTCTGAAAGAATTTGTTGGAGTCAGTTTATAGAGAAAAGAGCTAGAGCCTGACTCCGCTTGCCCAATTTGTCGACGCTTGTACGAAAAAGTCGTCTTTCATTCTGAGGCTCTCGCTCCGTAAAATTAAAGGAATTGTCTCCAAACATTTCAGATAAATAAAGAGTATGATAAACAACTACTGGTGTAAAATCAACTGATGTACATATATATAATAATTTATTACGTCGCTTTTCGCGGAGACACTTGGAATCGCCTTAAATAGTCATGTCCCAAATTTAAGACTCTATAATTTTGAATCCACGGAATAAAATTCCTCAAAGCTCTGTAAAAAGTTAGTTTGTACCGTCCAGGATGAATTTCCAGAATTCGGTAAAGATTCTATAGTAAAGTTTTGGAGAAAGAACTAAAAGTCTGTTTGACGGGCTTTCTCCATAAATGATGCATAAATTAGCGCCGATTGCCATGCCAAACCCAACACTCAAACTTCAATCCTTCAGCAACTATATGTTGTAATATCTTTAAGATACGGCCAAAGGAAAGTAGTTTTTAAACCGTTTATTTAAAAAAAAAACTGTTTCCAGACACCTTAAATTAAGGCTTGGGAATGAAGGCGAATTACGGCTAAAATCGATTAACTTTTCCCTTGTATACACCTATTTCAGAAAAGGTTGTCAGAGTTTTATAAGGCGATAGGCGATAGGAGATAGGCCATTCCACAATTCACGGTTGGGTTTTCTATTTGTTTTTATTAAGAAAGTCAACAATCAGACATTCAAATCCAATGTTCGGAGCAAAACGAACGGAATAACGAAGCTATTTTTTTAAAACTTCTTGATTACTTTGGAATTTGAATGACATATATCTCCTATCGCCTATCGCCTTTAGCTCTGACAACCTTTTTTGAAATATCAAGTACATTAAGGCTTGGGTTGTCAGCCAATTAGCCAGAATTTTGTTTCTTAAATAATTCTCTTGCTTTTAGAGATATTGCATCAATATTTTTATGGGAACTGTAGATCAAAAAGTGTGATAGATTGAGACCAAGTATTTTGCATTTTCTTGGTCACGTGACTTTAAGGCAGCAAAAACGTTTTTTTGAAAATGGGGAGTACAGCGCCTCATTGAATGAAGCTGAAACTCACATCGTTTTAAAGGTATTTAGGGTACATATATGAATTAGCCTTTGAATGTTGTCCATCGATGTTGGGAAAGAAGATATTTGAGAAAAACTAATATGCAAATTAGGTCATGTGACCTTTTTTCTTCAATAACTCTTTATGTGAGCTATTTTTCCAAACGGAAAAGGCTGATTTGGAAAGCCCTCTCCGAAAGAAACAAGAAAACATGCAATTCATAAATATTGAAATGGTTGTTGTGTACCCCATTTCTAATTGAAATTTTGCAGTGAAAAACATGGTCCAGCAAGTCACGTGACACTCCAACAAAAGTCAACACTCATGGAAAAAATTTCAGTCGATGGATACTAACTGAAAATTACCAAATATGGAGATTTCCACATTGGATAAGTCGTGAGATTCATAAAACCTAAATTCATACAAATCGATCAAAACCCAAGCCTTAATATACTTGAGTATATATATATATATATAGGTGTATATGCCCTCGTTTTTGGCTCAATTCTCACAAAATGTGCATGGATGCATAACTTTATGACCTTAATATTTTAGTTTGGGGATTTGGCGGTCACATGACCTTGAACCTCACTTCCATGCACCCCAGAAATTTGAATTAAAATTGGGAGATGGTTATCATCTGTACTTGAAACATTGTAATTGTATATTTTCATTTCTCCCTGTAAGGTGCATATGAATCTGCCTGAACTACCATTGCTCATTTAGGAGACATTTGCTTATTTTTGATTGAACAATTGCAAGCAGGTCACGTGACCTATTTTGTATAATATCAATAAATTGAAAAAAGAAACTCGATATCGAAAAAAAATCTCCTCTTAATCCAAATTCCAGCTGGTACAATAATAGACATAATACAAAAATCAAAAAAGAAATTAAACAGTAAGAAATTTTGAAGCAAGTCGACTGATCGGCCTGTGGTCTCAGGTGAGGGACTGGTCATTATTTACATGCAGGGAAGGGGGCTAGTGCAAATGAAAAAGGTAACTGCTCAATTTTTGATGGCCCTTCCCCCCTTTCTACATACATATACACACACACATAACATTCTTACAGAGTGAGCGTAAAAATCTGTGGCCCCCTCTATTTGCATGCACCAGCCCCCTCCTTGTAAACAATGTCCGGTCCCTGAAGTTAAAACAGCTTTCATGAGATTGTTTACACCGCTATAAACATTCCAGACATACTTAAGTAGTCACGGTTTTTGACTGTAAACATGGCGGCTAGTACGAGCTCATCGAGGCAAGGGATAGAAAATAATATTTTACTTCTAACAGATTCTTACAAGGTATGTCAACTATACTATTACAAAACCAAGTTATTAATTAAAACAATTAAGTTATACTACATATTGTTTTGTTTCAATTAACAAGTAAACAAAAAGTTATCCAGAATTAAAGTTTATGCTTGTCTGATTTCTTGAGAATTTGCCCAATACTTCAGTCTGCCGGTTTGCTAGTAGTTTATTGCTATTCTTCTTGTAGCGAACGTTACTGTAGATTAACGATATATTCAGTTGTAAGTTCGTAGCACTACTAACGCAAAACCCTATGAAAGCCTCGTGAAAATCCTATGAAATAGGTTAAACCTGCTATGAAATACCCTATGGATTTTTTATATATAGGCATTTTTTATATATAGTGCCATGCATGATCTTAATTTTTCTTAGACGTATGAAATAATCTTTATTCTATGAAAAATGCCCTAAATTTGCTCAAGTATACTAGGTCTACTAGGAATTTTTTCTTGATAGATCTATATCCTAGGAAAATAGATTTCATGGCCTATCATGCTATAAATTACTATGAAAATGCTTAACTGCTATGAAATTCAAATGCATACAATGAAAAAGCATAAATTAACTACTACTGTCTACTAACATGTCTGTTAACTGATTTAGGGGAGATAGGGTCACGTGACCTGTTTCTTTGAAAGAGATACAGATTTGTTTTGAGACAAAAACTTCAAAGTAGTTTTCATAAAACATTTCAAAAGGTTTTGAATTCGAGAACGGTCAGAATCGAAAACAAAGTTTTTAAAAAGCTTGGGATCGCGTAACAATCAAGCAGTGACGCTTGATTAAGGCTGTGTGTTAGGAATTAAAATTTCGGAAACTTTGAAATATCAAATGAAACTTCGCCAATTTATAAAAGCTACCCGTCATAAAAACAAGGGTTTAAGATTATTAATCGTTTCTATTATTTAGTGTTAAGGTGCTGTTATATGTCATGTTACATGCTGAAAATTTTGTCTGAAACTTGCCTCAATCACCGTTGCGAGACAAGTTTCACAACGGATTGCACCGTGTAACATGGTCATTCAGGTGAAACTTTCCCCGGGTCCGCGGTTTCTCGAAACGGTTTCACGAAAAGTAGAATATTAACCAGTTTGCCGCGAACAAGTTTCAGGACGAAGTTTCAGCGTATAACATCCCTTATGATAATCGTCTGGCATCGGCGATTGAGACAAGTTTCAGATAAAAGTTTCGGCGTGTAACAGTGCCTTTAGCTGTTGCAAGAGACGAGAGCGAAACTCAGTATCGATGTCTGTGCGATGTTTGCGGTGGCTAAGGCTATTTTTAGTAACTTCGCCATCGCGCGCGCAAGGGAATACAAAAGCACAGGCAGCCCAGCCACTTCTCCTGACGAAGTTTATTTTAATAATTTATTTACTATTTTATTGATACGCTAAAAAGACAAAAAAAAAAAAAAAAAATGCGCGCGCTTGTTTTAATTTGCTTGGCGCGCGCGCTCTTGTTATGCATGGGTTTCCTGTGGTAAATCCTCCCGATATCCCACGGGACGAGCGCGCGCTTGTTGTAAATGGGTTTCCTGTGGCGATCCCGCGGGACAAAGCTACTTTAAACTACGCTTTGTCCCGCGGGATCGCCACAGGAAACCCATTCACAACAAGCGCGCGATATTACCACAGGACACCCATGCATAACAAGCGCGCGCCAAGCAAATTAAACCTGGAACAAACGCGCGCATTTTTTGTCTTTTTAATAAATTATTAGAATAAACATCCATTGTCAGGAGAAGTGGCTGGGCCGCCTGTGACAAAAGCTGAAGCAAACGGTCCCGTCTTCGCGCACGTCGACAAAAATCAAATTATATTGTTTGAGAGCCTTGCGCGCGCGATGGCGAAGTTACTAAAAATAGCCTTAGCCGCCACGAACATCGCACACACATCAATACTGAGTTTCGCTCTCTTACTATTATGGTCTTAATTGGCTGTTGTTGTTTTACAGGGTCCACTATACCCCTTTGCAAAATGAAATCACGCAAAAATATTTGGTCTTTTCACGCGTCACATATAATTAAAAAATCTCTTTCACGCTCATGCACAAAAAAAATCGAAAGGTACTTTCACGTTGACGCAAAAAGATTTTAGACCTTTTAGGGGCCCTCATCAGGTCGGCAGTGCAGTGAATTTTAAGAAAGCCCAACATTTTTAACTTTCCCGCGTGCCACAGGAAGCCCTCGCGACGCATGCGCAGACAAATTTCCCTTCGGACAGAGCCTGCGTTCCTCTTAGATTGATTCGAGTTTTGCATGGTTGGTTGTGATGAGCAAAACATACATTTTTACGAGCCAGGGACGTTTAGTAACTTAAACTGCACTATGAATGCAGTCATTGCGTTATAGCAGCTTCAAGTCCCAGGTGAGCCTCAATCAAAGGTAAAATCTAAGCCTGAGTTTGACAAGTGCTAGCGTCGGCGAAGCTACCAGCAACCTGTTGCTTCAGTATCGAACTCAAAGCCTGACTAAGCTGGCTTAAGACTTAATATCTATATATCTCCTCTATCATGACTTTTGGAATTTACATGACCGCCATTTCCATGACGTTGGATTACTTGTGCAGTCAAGAGCGTTCAAACATTAGTCTATTTTGACGTCTCACAGTGTGTAGTGAACCACAGGAAGCCCACATCAAGTTTTCTTTAATAGTACTTTAGCATGGCTCTTCAGAACAAAATATTTGTTGCCTTTTTACTTCATCTTGATATTCTAAGGGCCCGATTATATGAACTAGCTATAGGCTGGCCCTGTTAACTGAGCTGACTTCTTTTGTTTTCTTTTCCTTGAAGGAGGGGCACTTTGAGGGTCTTGAACACTGCAACACCGCAAAAAATCGAAATCACTGCATCACTGCACAAAAAGTCAATGAAACACAGACACCGTAATAGTTTCAGAGTCACATGATTTATGTGACCAATTAACCAGTTGCCCTTATACAGGGTCTATATATATGTTATACAAGTTGTACATGTCAAATCAGCTGATCTCATCCATTAATTTCCCATTTAATGCAAAATTAAATGTACTTTTAACTCTCTCTCTTCTCAAAGTGCTTTCAGTATCTTTCCTCTCATGGTATTTGTTTGCTCTGGGTCTCGTGCCAGTATAATTAGCTAGATTAAAACACCCATTTTGGGCTGCATTTACCAAGTGACCTGACTCTTCAAAAGCATAGCATTAGTCTGTTCCTGAATTCATTTAGCAGAAGATGGTGCTGTCTTTATCCTAGTGGCTGTGTTCATCTGTTCATTTATTGAGTTCTTTCTGTCTTAATAGTCTCCTTCACAGTTCCCTGCACCATCTTGAAAGGTAGCCGTGCCTTTGCATCGAAGCGAGACGAACGTTGAGCATGCAATTATAGATATACCTTTTTTAACACCTAGGGCAATTATTCACAGGTCTCTATAATTGCAAGCTCACTGTTCGTCTCGCTTTGATGCAAAGGCATGGTTACCTTTCAAGATGGTGCAGAGAACTGTGAAGGGGACAATTATATAACTGGTGTTGCATCCACTAGATGCAATAGATAGCAGTCAAAAAAACCCTCTAACTTACCTTTTACCTTAGTTTTCTAATCTATTTTTGTTTTAAGATTTCACATCACAAACAGTACCCACCAAATACTTCCATTGTTTTCTCATATTTTGAGAGCAGAGGAGGAAAATTCCCTAGTGTTTGTTTCTTTGGTCTTCAATACATTCTCAAGGTAATTAAAGTACAAATCATGTAGCTACATTATTTTGTTTACTATATAGGAATCTCTAGGTAACATTATCACTGTTATTAATTAAGATTCAGTGACAAACTTATTAGAGCTTGCAATAATCTACATTATTTTATTATTAATCTTTCCCTTAACCCTATCTCCATCTCAATGTCATTCCCTAGCATCTAACAGGGGTTTCAGTAATTTTTGAATAAGGAAGCTTTGAAAAATAGTTGGTTGTTTGTAAAAATGAAATATGGATTAAGCCATTATAAAATATCTGGCAGTAAGCTGCCACTGTAACTAAGCCCCCGGGGGGGGGACTCCGATCGTAAATGGACGGGGATGCTCGTCGTACCTTTTAGGGGTCAAAATCTGCAATCTGGTACCTTTTAGGGTGTCTTAGACTTAAGTGGACTACCAGAGACATAGCTGGTACCTTTTAGGGACTGTTTTGGGGTAAATAAACTACCTAAAATAAGCATGAAAGGGACGATTTTGATGATTTGAATTGAATCTTCAAAGCACATCGATAACAAAGTGTTTCATTACTTTAATTCTTTATTATTGTTTTTGAATTGGTACCTTTTAGGGGCAGAAATGAATTGTTGTCGCACCCACTCAGGTACCTTTTAGGGGTCATTTTCAAAATTTCCGACGAGCATCCCCGTCCTCTTATATATAGGAGTCCCCCCCCCCCCCCCCGGGACTAAGCCATTAATGAAAACTCTGATCTAAGATCAAAATTGTACTAAATTTTGGTAAATGGTGGGGAACACATAAAAGTGTTACTTTAATATTAATCTCCTTTCAGAAATGGCTTGTTGGTCAAGTGGTCACCAAAAGAAATATTGAGGAGGCCAAACAATGTTATGGGCTTCATTTGGGATCAGAGATATTATTCAATGAAGAAGGTATGAATCAAGATTCTTTGGCAAAATTTACATATTTACTAATAAAAATTTCTGGTGAATCGAAACTTTGCTTTATTTACACAGACTACTCTTACTAGTTCAGCTAAATTGACAGATATTTATGCACACATCAACCAAAACAATATTTATATACAGGGTGTGATTCATATTTTTATAAACAAACTTTAATCAGTTTTATAATCAATTTGTTATTAAAGACTGTGATTGCTTAAAAAGGTAAATAAATAAATTTGAATAATGTGTATTATACATTTTACATTTCTTAAAACTTGTGTCGTATTAAGCACTAGTCAATCTGTTTGAAAACATTTTGAATAATACAGTATATGAGTACTTAAACAGCTTATAGCACTTCATTTTCTGTTAGAAACGGTATGTTTTAATAGATTTTGTACCATGTGATTGGTTGATGCTAAAGGCCTATTCCTTTGAACTAATTAATTTCAATCTTTGTCTATTCTCCTGGTATTTGTAAATTAAGTCAGGCAACTAAATCAATTTTTATATATTGTAGGGTGGAACTATATTGTTGAGCAACATGATGGCTACCTTCCTTTGAGAATAAAAGCAGTTCCTGAAGGAACTGATGTTCCTGTCAAGAATGGTTAGTATACAGACAGACAGATAGACCTGTAGACTGACAAACAGGAAGACAGACAGACAGATAGACAGACAAACATACAGAAAGGCAGACTGCAGGACGACAGACAGACTGACAGATAGATTAACAGATAGATAAACAAACAAATAAAGGAAAGGAGGGAGTTGTTCAAAAAAGTGGTTAAAAGCATTAATCCTGGATTAAAATCAATGCTAATCCACTTTCAAACAGCTGAGCTGGCTGATACAGATACAGATAAATGTACATATATGTAGATGGACAGATCAGACAGAAAGACACTGGACAGACATATTAAATGTCAGATGGATAGACAGGCGGACTCTTCAGCTTAGTATAGTACAAAGTCTCTTATAAATGCTGCAGTAACTTGAATTGAGTGTACGTGACTTTTGACATTGAAATGACTTGGGATCAAAATATCAATAAGAACACCATTGTACATACTTATAAATAAGTTCAAGTTCAAGTTTCTTTTGTACACACGTGTACCAAGAATAGATATAATTACATTATTATTTTATACATTTTTTTTACAGATATATAATTTATATCGTATATAGAATAAGTTAGTTGGATTGATTGTACCTTGCAGTGTTATTTACAGTTGAAAATACAGATCCTAAATGTTATTGGCTGACAAACTGGGTTGAGGTAATTTATAAGGGCAATCATCATTAGTATTATTTTTGTCAGGCAAGTAAAACAAGTCATGGCCACTCATATACCAACTTTCACACATAAAATACATGTATTAATTAACTGTTTACTTAAGTGTCCAAGTCTTCTAGCATTTGAACAATAATTTGGGGAGTCACTATTATTATTATACTCTCACACTCACTACCTCTACATTTAAATTAAAATATTTTTCGGACATCACTCATTTTTGAGGGAGGAAAAAACAGAGAACCCGGAGAAAAATACCTCCTGGCATGGTAGAGAACAACACATCAAACAAACTCAGCTATAAAACATCCATCAAAATGCTGAGGATATAGTCACCATTTTTTCTCCCTAAAAATATGTCACAGCTAATTAATAAGCCTTAAAAATTTTAACCTTTTTGTGCTTACTGGCTTTTATAAAGCCAGTAACGCACTATGTCATCGGGTATGTAAGAGTGAGTGTAATTCGGATTTTGCTGAGGTCATTGCCGAGGTCATTACGAAGATGCGAATGTTGTCCGAGACAGTTTAAGATGGTTATTCCAATCACACCGATCAACGATGAGCCTTGTTTATCAAAAGTATTTCGGGTATAACAAATTACTATTTTATTGATAGCTATACTTCATTTTTTTTTTATAAATTTTCGATAAACATTGATAACAAACCCAATCCGACCGACATACGAAACTGCAACTTTAGAGAAACCGCTCCCTTATAGCGAAGGCTCGTGTTGAGAATTTTGGCGACCGTTAGTTTGGATCACGGCGTTCGTCGATCTCACTGACGATTGTTGGTTTTACGCCATAGCTAGTTAGCATTTTAAAATACAAAAGTTTCTTATATTTCTTTGCATTCCTGCCATTAATTTTACTGTTGATTAGGTTTGAAACCTCGGCGTGTTTCCTCTTAGGTTTAAGTCTGGGTGAGTAAACTGGGTTTTATTCAATTAAATATTTTTAATATTGAAATTAAATTTACCTTTCTTGAATGGAGCCTTTGTGTCCTTCGGGGATGTCTATATAGTGTTTTCGAAACTTTTGCTACCTCTCGATTGAGGCGTACTGCATGACCTTGTTTTAGTTGTTTTAAAATGTGAAATGTCACGGTGATGTCACGCAAGGTGTGCAGAATCCCCATGAAAGCTTGAAATTTTGATTTTGTGACAAAGAACTTGCATGACTGTGCTTTTGCTTTCATGTTTATTTTTCATGAACTGTATTTAATTACTTCAAATTAAATTATATTTATTTGAATAATTTCGTAATCTTAGAGCAAACATAGTTAAACTGTGATATATAATCAAAGTAATTTTAAAATACTAACTAATTGTAAAAGATTTAAATTTTTAATAAAATGGTTTTATTTGGTGATTTTTATTGTTTTTTTTTTTGGTATTCAATTGACTCTTGTTTTGACTTTTTGTTTCTATTTACAAATTGTCAGTACAGTTATACCAGTAAGCACATGTTGTCGTAGACAGCTTTTGTTGTCATGTGTGTATAGTGCATTCCTTTTTGGGTGGCATGGTTGGCCGAGCTGTTCGTGTGCCGGCCTTTCACGCTTGAGCTGGGACTTGAACCCAGACCACAGCTGGTGAAAGGCCGGCACACGAACAGCTCGGCCAACCATGCCACCCAAAAAGGAATGCACTATACACACATGACAAAAAGGTTAAAATTTTTAAGGATTAGCTGTGACATATTTTTAGTGAGAAAAAATGGTGACTATATCCTCAGCATTTTGATGGATGTTTTATGCATAGTTATGTGAGCATGTGCAGGGGTTTCAGACAGGGGTTTCAGTAGACTGCATGACTTCAAAAAGAAGTCAAATATGGAATCCTAAATATGTTGTTCATTAGATGTATTTTGTTATTTGTGCTGCTTTACAATTTGGAAATCATAAAAAAGCCAGTGACGAGGCCAGGTGCCATAAAGTAGCTGACAATTGATTGCTGCTGGCTGTATTTTATTGAAATCTCTGTGAGCTTACAAGTTTCTATCAATAACAGATGACATTAATTGCCAAAAGAGAGAGTAGGGTTAATTAAAAGAATTTTGTAAGCATCTCATGCTGTTTAATTATTTCTCACATGGTCTTGTGAATTTTTTGTAGACTGTATTAGTTCAGTGTTGGTATCCTACCACAGTTGCCACAAATTCAAGAGAGCAGAAAAAAATAATTGCACAGGTATATAACAAACTTGTGGGTTTGAAATTGACTTTAGTTATTGAAGATGTCCATGCAAAATGGAATAAGTGACATCCTGTGGAATTGAGGATTCCATTTTTCCATCAGTCTGTACTCTTATAGATGCACAGATATGGATGACATCAAAATGTGGCGGTAACAAAAAAGTATGCCACAAGACAAAGTTGAGTGGTACATGTCATTTTGTTTTTACCACATCTTTTGTGCATCTATTAGAGTACAGACTGATGGAAAAATGGAATCTATTTTATTTTGTTTTATATAATATTCATGGAAACATTTGAACCAATCAGAGTGGGCATAAGATTCAATGATGTCATCTACGTGTGTGTACTGTAATCATACACGGCTCTCGACTAATCAATTATTTATATAAATTCTCACTAATATGGTTATAAATTTGAAAGTATCTTCATTATTCATTCATTCATTGTTCCATTCCATCATGCATTCATTCATTTATTTATTCATTCATTCATTTATTTATTTATTCATGTTTTGTTTTAGTTGGACCTTCTGTCCACACGAAATCAGCATTTTTCTTTAAAGAGAGTGAAAAAACTGAAAACATTTATTGGGATTAATATGGATGTAGCCTGACTTTATTTTGCAGGGACTTCTTCAAATATACTATGTAACATAATATTATTCCTGTTTTAAGTACTTGAGTGAAACAGCAGATTCTATGGATGAGCTTAACTTCAAGCTTCATGACTGTGGTTTCAGAGGAAGCACATCAGTTGAGGTATGATTTTGATGTTTAGTTTCATGCCAGTTGTGCCAGCTATGATTTTGGTAACGCTGTTACAGTGCAAAGGCCAAAAGTATGACCAGCTATAATGTATTTGCATTCTTTTGAAAGAACAATCATCCATTCAGCATCCAGATACTCTTTTATCTTAACTCTTATCTAAGTCTTAATTGGAGCATGGTGAGACCAAAGTGTGCAAATACATTTTAACACTGGTCACCTGAACTTAATTGTGCTGTAATACATTACAGTCCGCAGGTATAGGTGCGTGTGCACATCTTGTCAACTTTTTTGGATCAGATACTGTAGCAGGAATACTAACAGCAAGGTGAGTTTTGTTAATAATAGTTTACGCAATACTTTCTTGAGTCCTTGTTCATGGGCATCATATAACATTAACTGAGGCGACAGTGCAAAAATCTTTGATATTTTGATTAAGAAAATTCAGTATTTGTTCAGAGATCACTTACTCTGTTTTTGCATAAACCCATTCATAGGTCTTTTCCATTGACACTCCTTCAACTGATCAGTTGAAGAAGTGTCAATGGAAAAGACCAATGGAAAGTGATGTTTCTCAGAAGCTCTCGATCCAGTTGCTAGTTGTATATGTTCATATCAAATCAGTGTCGTTCACGGGGGCTTCCTGTGTTTTTTATTATTGGGCCTCCTGTTTATAGAAATGCAAGGTTTCTAAGCCATTTTGAAGATGGTAGAAAATGTGATATTTAATAATAGTTTCATAAATACAAATATATCTGCAAGTTTTGATCAAATTTTTGACCGTTCAAGACTCTAAATGGCAGAAAATAAATCAACAAAATGGGTCTAAAAGTAGGTGACTTAATTCCAAAATTATAAGACAAAAAGGTAGCGTATGTGTGTGCCTATATAAATACGGAATAGAGTTACAGATAGCCCAGCTGTGAACGACACCTTTTTGTTGGGAATTGTTTGATGTGGTAAATTTGCCACTTTGGGTGGTGACTTACAGAAGGATTGACTTTTAATTATTATCCTTGACAATTTTCTTAGAAACTACTATGACTGTGCAATGGCAGGATTCTCGGCTATCGCTGCAGAGCACAGGTATTTAATCCAGCATTTGCTCTTTGAAACCTCTGTATAACTGCCACATCTGCACAATGGTTACTTATTAATAATTAATTAACCTCCCCCAGGGGTGGTGCTGTGGAGAGGTTTGTGCATATTTGATTTAAAAAATCAACATGTGAGTTGAGCAATGTATGAAAAATATTTAATGTAGAGGTAGTGAGTGTGAGTGCCAGCAGAAGAGTATAACCACTATGTGGATCTGCTGTTGAAAATTATTTATTATTTATATATTTTATTAACTGGATCATTAACTGGAGAGTACATTCAATGAAAAATACTGACTGCATATGATTTATCATTAGTACTATAACATCATGGGGTAAAGATGGAGAAGTAGATGCTTTCAGGAATATACTTAACCAAGTAAGGAAAACAATATATAATATTACATCATTCAGCTTTGGGGTTCCTGTGCACTGAGATATTGTACATTTGAAGGGTCCAATGTGAAAACAACCTAAGTGACTTTTTGATGATAATTTTTCAATGGGCAGGTATAATTAAATGGTATAATTAACTTTCCTATGCTAGAAAAATTTATCTCAGGACATCTATCAAAAAGTCACTAATAGGTCATTTTCACAACGAACCCTTCATTTGTTCCTGTTTGAGTTTTGGGCTGATAAGTTGTGATTGGAAGTATACATTGCAAGCATATATTAAGTGTCTTCACTCACATATGGGTTGATTGTTACATTCATTCCAGTTGGTTACTTTATTTATTTACATTCACTCTTGCATGAAATGTCTTGTTCATTAATTTTGATTGTATCTTTATAGTTTCCTACAGGATCTGTTGCATGTGTCAGTGACAGCTACGATATATGGTAAGAATACAACACCACTGTCTTTTCCTGGACAGTCACCCACCATTCTCTTTTTGCTAGTCTCTTTTGCTGGAAAGTCATCCCCTATTCTTTTTTTCTGAACAGTCGCCCACCATTCTCTTTTTGCTATTCTCTTTTCCTGGACAGTCACCCACTATTCTCTTTTTGCTATTCTCTTTTCCTGGACAGTCACCCACCATTCTCTTTTCCTGCACAGTCAGTTTGTCGGGCAACTTTCTCTTTTCCTTGACAGTCAGTGTGTCACATGACCAAACTCTTTTTCTGGACAGTCAGTGTGTCACAAAGCATTTTTTCCAGAGCAGCTGCACAACATTCTCTTTTCCTGAAGGGTCACACAACGTTTTTTTGACATTCACTGTAAACCATTCCCATTTCCCAGGAAATCATTTCAAAAGATTTGAAGTGACAAGCTAAAATAAAGTGCTTCTAAAGACTGCAAATCAATGCATACATGTGTGTGTTTATTAACTGATTTGATTGTTGTTGTACTTGTAGGAAAGCTTGTAGGGATTTATGGGGGAAAGAGCTGAAAGACCTTATTGAAAGTCGGAATAAAAAAGGTTTGTAATGATTGACCTGATTGACATACACGCCTAGTGGTTGTTTGCTTGTTTTAAATACTCTAAAGTTTGTACTTGTTAATTAGGTAGATTAGCTATCCGGCCTGACTCTGGCGACCCACCTACAGTTGTACTTCAAGTTTTACAACTACTTGGCCAAGCATTTGGTACCACAGAGAACTCCAAAGGGTTTCATATGCTGCCTCCATATTTGAGAGTAGTTCAGGTAATATAACAGAAAACTAAGTAGCACTAAACAGTCTTTCACAATAATGCTTTCATATACAACCTTTCTTTAAATGTTGCACGTCAGAGCTGTAAAATGTTGTACCACTGCTGGGCAGACATTGATTGAAGCAGTTGTCCCATCACAAGTAAATTTGAGTTCTATTCTTTAACTAAAAAAAATAATAACGTAATAATAATAATCTCTTTATTTAAGTGCCTAGTCGTTCTAGCTGCTTTCACACTAATTGGGGGCACTATCACATCACACACACTACCACTACATTAACTGTTTTAAGCATACACTCTCAGCTCACATGTTGATTTTTACGGAGGAGAGGAAAACCGGAGAAAAACCCTCATGGTAAGGGAGAGGAAAACACATCTAACAAACGCTACTCACATGTGCACTCCGCAGGGCTCGAACCAGTGACCCGACCCGTTGGACTCACAGTGGTGAGAGGCCACGTTTTACAGCTACCGCTTACCCATAACTAAGGTACATGCTACAAATTTTACTGTGTAGACACAGTGGAAAAATGGCTAAGTGGCTGTTTTCATAGTTTTTTCATAAACTAATAATGAAGCATGCAAAATAGTAACTGCTAAACTTTTACTGGCTTTACTAAAAGCCTTTTACAAAACCTTGTGGTGTAACAGTCAAACTTCGCGGGGATATTTATCAAAGCAATGATTTTTACTGCTGTTGAAAATATCACCTGTCCCCAGAAGTACAAGGCGTTATATCTCAAAATCACATTCACCGATTTTAGTCACATTTGATATTTTGTTCTTTGTGTCTAAAATGGCTTGTATGCAAAATATTGAGCTTAAACAACCTATGGTGTCCTTATAATGAGAGTTTATTAAACGTTTTTCCACCCTGTCCACTGTCATTTGTAGCAAAGATATTATAGCATTGTGGTTGTGACTTTGGTTCAGTTATTTAAACAATATTTGAATCTTAACTGAGGTCTTCCAGCTACCGACCAGGTGCATGACTCCCGGGGGGAACTCCCTTATAAAAGGGGCGGGATCCGAGTCCTCGTGGGGCATGACTGAAGGTCGGTAATGACTAAACTGTGAGCCAGACATATGTATGTATTTTCATTACGTTTCTATAGGCTGATGGAATCAACTATGAGAGTTTGACTGAAATTTTAGAAAACATGAAGCAACACAAATGGAGTTCAGATAATGTTTCCTTTGGAAGTGGAGGTAATTAGAGCCCCAAAATGACTTTACTTTGTGATAGGGTTCTTTTGATATAAAGTTGGTGAAAAGTGCTGAGTAGTTTTTAATATTAGAGTGGTTTTCGTATGAGTGGGAACACTGCACGGTTACGATACGATACGGTTACAGCAGGAATTTCGAATGTTTTTACAGAAACTATGATACTGGTACAGTTACGATATGGTACGGTAAGTTTCCCACTCATACGAAAAATGACTCTAATTGATGCTTTTCACTTTTCATTCAGATAAATCATCAGCTTATTCTAGACTGCTTTGTACAACTTAAACTTCACATCAATCGCCCCCTGGGGGGCACTCCCATACATTTGCTATACGGGGATACTCTGCCCGAAAGGGGTACACTACCTTTTTGAGGCCAGAGGTGTAGGAAAGGGTAGGGCATTCACGATTTTGGGTATAAAAAAGGGTTCTAGTATGAGCGAGAAACGGTAGCGAAAACTACCATTCAACTAAGCTGAACGTACGCGAATTTGTTAACACTCGTTTAAATGTAAGCACACTGAAAGGAATATCAAAGGGGTACCTTTTCGTCAAAGGTATATTAAAGGGGTACCTTTTTGCCTAAATTTGGTATATCAAAGGTAAGGGGTCGAGAGTCCAGGTGGAGCATCCCCGTACAAAAGTCAAGGGAGTGCTCCCTCCCCCCTTTCAACTTGATAACTGAGACAAAAGCTGATCATGTCCTAAAATGAAAGTGGAAGCATAGTCAATAAAAATCTGCTGTGAGCCACCTGAACTTTTTTCAACAAATAAACTTTGTTGTAATGTATTGTATTGTATTCCTTATGGAAACCCTGTGTATCCCTGTTGTCACGTGATTAAAGAACATCTTTTGACGGAAGTACATATGGTACTTAATAACAGTTGTTTGATGTTCAAATCTTGTCATCCTGCTGCTTCAGTGTCCTTGTATCGACCTCAAATCTGTGTAGCTCCAAACACCTGTAGAAACTATGGAAGGAGGGTGACACGCTGCCAGCCCCCTGGAACACTTTCTGGGTCATTCTTTATCTCCATTTACAATTTCCTTAAATTTTATCAGGTGCATTGCTACAAGAACTGAACAGAGACACTCAGAAGTTTGCTTACAAGTGTTCTTATGTAGTAGTCGATGGAGAAGGTGTAAGTAATGCAATGTGCGCAAGAGCCTGCAAAGCACTCTGGGAGTTGGAGTCCAGCAAAAATCTAACAATGATTTCTAGCGACCTACAAGCATTTTGTAACATTTTAATTTTCTTATGCTAAAATACTTGCTTTTGACAAAGATAGATTTTTTTTGCTTATTTCAGCGGGAATGAAAAGTTCAAGGACTCCGTTTCCCATCATGCCTTGTTCTAGAAAATGGCGCTCTAGCATGGTTGATTTTCCTTGTAGGTCGATGTCTACAAACAGCCCATTACAGATCAAAATAAAAAGTCCAAAAAGGGTCTCCTCTCCCTTGAGAAAACTGAAGATGGTCAGTACGTCACTGTTGAACAAGGCAAAGGTGATCCTCAGAAGGTAATTTTCGTTAGACTGTTCCATTTCGTATACATTTTTATAGCCTAGGGTTCCAGTTCAAAAATCATTACCCATGCCGAATGCCAAGGAGAACCACTAGTCTAATATTTAAGAGCAGTTTGAGCAGCTACTGTGTAGATGCCTTTTGAAGATATAGCAGTCGTAATAGCAAAATACAAATTGTATGATGAATAGCTATGAGCACAGCTGACAATTACTTGATTCATGAGCATAATCAACACTTGCACGTTTGAAAAACCATATTATCCACTGAGATGTTAAGTTCATTTCTAGGATCTGTTGGTTACGGTGTTTGAAAATGGACGACTTATAAAGGAATACAGTTTTGAAGAAGTGAGAAGAAACGCTGAAATACCGTTACTTAAAAAACTCAAGGTAAGGATAAAGAGGTTAATATTACACGAAAAGTTGTGTAATACGAATAAATTGTTTATTTGACGACCAACTTCATGGAAAAACAATACAAACCTTACCTTTGCGCGCCAATTCTAGCTCGAATTTTACCCCTTCAGGATAAATGCTAAATGTTTCTAATTTTTATTTTTCTCTCTTTATTTAGGGCTAATGACTGAAGTATTCAAACCAGATTGTTTGCTGTTTGTGCACGTCAAACACAACGCATGCTAAAAAAGTCGCTAAAATGTAAAAGTTGCTAAAAAAGTAGAAGTCACTTCAGGACCAACATAATGACCTGTGCCGGACTACCAGTAATCGCCTTTTTTCTCCGGCGAAGAGCAGAACCCAGTTGCTTGAAGTAATACAGGACCCCAAGGAAGCTTGAAGTAATACAGGACCCCAAGGAAGCTTGAAGTAATACAGGACCCCAAGGAAGCTTGAAGTAATACAGGACCCCAAGGAAGCTTGAAGTAATACAGGACCCCAAGGACAACAGTGTTATACACTGATGGGTTAAATCCTGTATAAAATTCGTAATTACTCCCCATTGTTGTGAATGAGATCTGTAACTTTGCTATTAGTTATGGTGTACGTCTAAACCCTAAGAACATAGTGCAAGGAGTGATCCTTAGTGAGAGGCGTGTACACATTTGCTCTTTTGCAGTAAGTTTATAACTAAAGCCAAAGGCTCTAAGCGTCTATATAATGACTAGACATTCATATTCAATAGATTTGTTTTCATATTCAAACATAGAGCAGCAAAAAATTCTCAATCGAAGAATAGGTGTTCGGTACAAAGTTAGAGCAATTTCTTTCAGAAAGTTTAGGTTGCTTGTAGTTAGTTTAGTTAATAAAAGTCGAATTAAAGTGTTAATCCAAAGTGAAAATGTAGATCTAAAATGAGGTTTAGGCGTTCAGGCACATATTTGCCATACATATACACCTATTTAAAAGAGGTTGTCGGGCGAGAGGCTACAAGCCTAGCACGCGACTAGACCGAAAGGGAGTGTGGGTAGGTACTAAACTTAACTCGCTTTTCGGCTTTGAGAGATGGATTGATTTATTGTCCTTGACTGGAAAATTACATTTCTCAGGGGGTGGATTTAGGGGAGGGTTGCGCACCCCCTCGTTAGACGACGGCTTTGGGCCATTTTCGTCTCATTACTTTTCTAAAATATCCTGTGAACGCTTTCTGATTCACTATACAAAGGTAATCCTGGACTCGCTACTTCTACATGTCGCGGGAGGGGCAATGAGGAAATTGTGTGACCCCTGTCTGAAAATCGCTTTTTGAATATTGACTTCATTATCAGAATCTGCATGGTCTGTAAATAAGCTAGCGATACGCGCAGGCCGGAGGGAGTTGATCAGGTAACGAAAATTGGTGAGCGCTCCCCTCCCTTATCCGTAACCCCTGGCCTCGGCACAATTGCGTTGATTTTTTGAGACGACGACGACTTTCAATTAGAGTGGGTTTTTTTTTACTGATGAAATAACGATAACGGGTGAAACTCCCGCAAGTGGATCGTTGAAACCAGGAATTGGCGTCCACTTGCTAGAGCTACAATCATTGCCAAAATTGTTGGCACGTTCGGGTATTTGTAATCTGTGCGTAATTAATGGTCAAATGATTCTCGTTCCTTTCGACTAAAGAAGCGAAAAATAGTTCTCAAAAAATGTCCAAAATGTTATCGTGTTAATTAATTTTGACTGATTGTAATCCGGTCCGCTCGAATCGCTCTTGGGTCCCGATCAAACGAGAACGCAAGGCGGCGCAAGTCAACGCAAGTTCAGACTTGCGACTTGCTCGTCTCGTTTGAACACCGCTCAAAGCAAGTCAACGCAAGTTTTTCAAAAACTTTCAATAAAAATCAGCTACCTGAAGAATCGACAAGAAGAAACTCAGTTTGGTTTTTGTTTGAATTATTTTTGAGAAGCAATGCCGTAGAAGTTCGGACTAAAAATGAGATAAGAAAAACAACTTGCGAAGTCTAGCGTGGTGACCGTTCAAACGAGCCAAAACTTGCGATTAAATTTGAGCACGTTCAAACTGCTCGCAAGTCGATGCGCGCAAGTAGCTACAAGTTGATGCAAGTTGGCGGTCAAACGAAGGTGCAAGTCAAAACTTGCGTCGACTTGGACCTCCTTGCGTTCTCGTTTGATCCCGGCCTTAGGGTGGTCGCTCATACAACATTGCTAGATGATAAATCAAAAGAAACGAATGCTAACTATATAGTATGTTTTGCGGTCCCGAGACCATTGATGTTTCCCGAGGCCAAAAGACATTCCCATCTCTCACTGAAACAAATTTACCAAACCGCCAAACGACCTATAAACTGGAATTGAGCTATAAAGATTGTATTTACTTTCTGAATTCCTTGTCTTTATGCTTTTTCTTTATTTTTAGATAGAGCGAAGAAAATGAAGCAGAGGGCTAGTTTCCATTGTAAATGAGCAAATTTAACCCCGCCTTGCATTCAATCTCCTCCATTGCCGCCATATCTTGGGAAAAAGCGAGGCAAAACAAATGAGATTACTCAAAAGTGAAAATGACGTAGGCAAATATCAAATAGGCGGCTCTATATTGTAAAAGTAAGGTTGTGTTATGACCAAAATTTGTAGCAGAAATACAAAACAAAACAACAACAACAACAACACTAAACCACAAAAAACAAAATGTCACAATATAGTGAAAACAAACAAATCAAGATAACATGTAGTTCTGCAATATCCAGGATGTTGAGAAGGTTTAATTTAATATTTGTATCAATGAAATAAGGCTTTGGAGATTTTTGCTTTCTATTTCTGAGAATTATGAACCACTACAAGTCAATTATGAAATCTGACAGTGTATCTGAATATTAAAATATACTATAATAAAGGTCACTTACAAGCCTACAAGCCCATACAACTCACAGGAGACCGAAGGGTGAGAGTATATACAAACCAAAGCAAATGCCTTAATTTTCATTTTCATAATCTTCATTTCAACTTTTTCAATTAAGCCCTTTACAATTGGGCAATTACCACAGGAAGCCCAATTCATTTGAATCAAGAACATAAAAAAGCATTAGAATGAAATGGGAGCTCCGCTATTAGGTAGTACCTAATTTTTATATATTACTTGTTGGTAGTTTTGAAGACAATTTTCAGGAATTAAAATAAACGACATTGATTTTACTCGTCACCATCTTTGTTTTGGTTGATGCTGAGTAGGCGCATGCGTAACAGGAGTCATTTGCTGAACAATTTTCTTTCTAATTTGCGTTCATCCATTTTCCTTCACTTTGACTTCAACAACGTAAAAAAGAGTTTTTCCCCGCGGAAATGACAAAACGATGGAATTATCAAAGTGATCAGGGAAGAAGAAATGGAATTTTTATCGTGCGTAATAAATTGGACTCATTTTAGGCGCGGTGCGCACCCTTCGTGCGCGTACAGCGAGAATATTACGGGAAGAAGACGCGATTGCTTGACTTGTTACTGTATTAAGCCTTCCCGGGAGCCTTAACAGGACATTATTGTTTTGGCACGATTGTAATGAAGCGCGCGAAAGATTATACGGAGTGATTCCCAAAATCCGTGAAATCAAAATGAGCTTTTATCAGGTATTTTTAAATTCGTAAAACAGAAAAAGAATTACCATAGCAGGAAAGAGCAGGTTAAAATTAGCAAGACAGTGAAGTTTGAAGGAATTAAATCCAAAACTCGCGAGAATATGAATTTTTGAAAAGTGTGAATTTGTAAGAAAACCTTTGCTGGTAGGCATCTCTTGCCTACCAGCGAATGTTTTCATACAAAATTTCGATTTCAGAAAATTCATATCTTCGTGAGATTTAAATTTCCTTCATTCAAACTTCACAGTTTTACTAATTTTGACGTGCCGCTTTCCAGCTATGGTAATTATATTTCTGTGCTGTGACATTTCGAATTACATGATAAAAGCTCATTGAATGTTAGTGTGCAATAATTTAATTGACAAAAAAGAAAACAATGGAAATAAGGTCAGATTTTGATCATAATTGAGAGAGAAGCAAAATTAGCAAAATCCAGCATTGTTTGGATGTCTGATCATGAGTTCGCACGAATTTGAAAATTGCACATGCACAGAAAGAACTTGTTGGATCTTTGTACACCGGGTAGCCTGTGTTAAAGTTTGTCCCTGTAAAGATCTTCGTCCTCCCCTTCATTTACTTCTCCTGCCAATCAATCTCACGTCCTTGATTTTGATTGGTTCCTGGTGAAACGTCCAATTTTTCTAAGCCTGTGATTGGTTAAAACCCTGTACCACGAAGGAATGTGCACTTGAAAGGTATGCACGTTGGCGCGGTTAGTCATTTGGGGCAAGACACAAAGCTGGAAGGAGTGAGGTATAAAGTTCTCTTCGATTCTTTTTTGAAAATTTTCACAAAATTAACTTTTTTCATCTAATTCTACCGTTTTTAGGAAAGTTTTAGACGAAAGTTCCTAATGGCAACGTTACAGGAAGAATTTATAGACGAATTCACGGATATTTTTGATGCCAAAAGTTGGTCAACTGTCAACCCGTGCTTCTTGTACATGTGGGGTCGCGTTCTATCCGTTAAAAACAACATAACGGTAAGAAAAGTTACTCTTTTTGTGCATTCTGTAACAATTTCCTTTCTTACAGCTGTGTTAGTGGTTTTTAGCTCAATATGGTTTTTAAAATGCACTTTTTCGAACAAAATGAAGAGAGTTCGAGGGTTTGCAAAGTTGAACACGTGCCTCGGAACAAAGTTGCCAGTTAGGAAAACTATTCTAAAACTTTTATTTATTTTGCTAAAACTATTTTTCCAGGAGAAGCAAGTTCTATCCAGGAAGAGAACCAAATAAAGCTTTTCCTGAAAAAGCTGAAGTTCTTTCAGGCGGGCACCAAAGTCCTGACGGTTCCTCCTCCAAACAAGATTCCATTACCGAGGTAAATATTCTCTCGTAATAGTTTCTGCTTTACAAAATAAACTATAGATGTAAAGACTAATTCTTGTCTTCGCCTTTTGTCTCTTTTGGAAGAATTCCAAATTTATTCTTAAATATTTTTAACTCGTTACGTCGAACTAATTATGCTTTGCATGGAGGTATTTTCGCGCCTTTTTTTCTTTTCGTGAATAAATTAGAGTGGACTATTAGAAACCTTGGGGGAGGGGTGGGGCCGGGAAAGTTTTCAGACAAGGATGTTCTTTGCGGGAATATTTCCTGTATTTCCTGCAGGATTTTTTTTTTCTTTTTTTCTTTTGTTTTTGTTTTTTTTCCAAACGGGAATTTTTGCAACATTTTTCCTCGCAGGGTAATTTTTGATATGTTTCAAGATATCCTTCTCCTTTATTTCAATATTTTTTCAAATATTTTTTACTTTATTTTTCCAGGAGGCTTAATGTATTCCGGAAAACCATGAGGCGAAATGTTTCGTTATGATGTTTTCGCCTGGCAATTGGAAATGAGTGGCAAAGGTAAATATTATAATTTTCAAATTTCTACTACCCAAATAGATTGGAACTATATTTTTATGGATTAAAGGTCTTTAGAAAAATTATAGTGGTTTTGGACTTTTTTTAGCAAGTGAACATGGGACATTAGGATGCTTGAACGTGGAAAGCAAATTGTCCGTCAAACTTATGAAAGATTGAATTGAGATTCTTTCATCCTCTTGGGGCCTGATTATATAAATGGAATTAGTGTGGGAGATCCGTCTGAACCAGCCAAATCCAGCTCGGTCATCAACCAAAGCCAACCCTTAGTCATTCCACATCTATTTACCAATTGAGCTTATCCCTCAAATTAGAGGTTTATTATTATTATTGAGGAATAATCATTCCCCAAATCATTCTAACCAGTCAGGGTGGGGCAACAGAATGCAGGGGTGGGGGCAGAGCAGCTGCACTTATTGGCCCCATAGATTGTCGACATATTATGTCGGATGATAAATATTTTTGGGTGTGTTCCTTTATTTTTTTTAGCATATTTATTTATTATTTCATTCTTAAAGCTCCATTTATGCACCTGTTGATATTAAGCCCCAGGGAAGGGAGGCTGGTGCCAGGCCAGGCATACCCAGGGGTTTTTGATTTTTTCCCCAACCCTGGGTGCCTTATGCATGTCAAATTCTATAATGCCACCAGCACATTTCCTTTGTCTTGGCCAATTTACAGCAAAAATCGTTGCATCGGTACCTCCAATGTCGGTAAGATTTTGGTCTTTTCTGATCCGTCCATCATTTTTTGGGCGGAGCTTTCATGAACTTGTTCAGTGATTGGTTGATTTGAAAGAAGCTCTGCCCCCAAACTGATTGACGGCTCAGAAAAACCCAAAATCAAAACGAAATTTGTAATTTGCTGGTTGCGATGCAACGATTTTGGCTGTAAGATGGTGACAAATTCCACACCCAAGGGAGAGGTGTTTTTGTGAAATCCCCTGGGTTTTTACTATGCCCCCACCCCCAGGGATTAACATTGACAGGTGCATTACATATACTTAATATTTTTGCTCATTATTTTTTTTCAGGCCTTCATTTATTCTGGAAAACCATTAGGCGAAATGTCTCATTTATATATGACATTTTCGCCTAGCAAATAGAGAGGAGTGACAAGGTGAATTTTATGATATACAAATTTCTATTGTGTAGTTCCAAAAAATATCCATACCCCCACCATGGAGGGAGTTGGAAATTCTGAAGGGGAGGGAGATCAGAAAAAGGAAAAAAAATTAGAGCTTGTATGGAAGAAAATTGGAAGTTCCAGGGGGTAGGGGGGATCCATTTACAAATTCCCTCCATGGTGGGGGTATGGATATTTTCTGGAACCACACATACCAGAATAAGGGTGATAATGGGAGTAGGAACTGCCATTATAGTAGGAACTGCCATTATAACAAAATCTTTTCTGTTGCAAATGGCTGAGCTTTATGCATGTAGCCTTGTCTTGATTCTTTTCTATGTGACAAGTGAAGTGTATCTTGCAAGTTGACAACTAATTGAACAGTCCCAGAATGCATTGTTTTGGCAGACTAGTGAACAGATATAGTTTCTTTTTTTCCTTCCAGCAAAGGGGCAGGGTGGGGCTGGGCAGGCTAGGGTGAAGGGGACCATGAAAAGGGAGAAGGGGGGCAGCTTATATCAGCCCAGTGAACAATATGGATAGACAATTTAACATGGGAGTAACTTCAGAATACCCATCCACCATAATGTATTCTAGCAGAAATCTTTGAAAACAATGCAAGAATACAAAAGCTATTGTTATTCAAAAAGGTGGCTGGGTATTCTGAAGTTAAGTATTAACACATCGAGAGGGTTTTTGTCTTCCTTTGCTTAATATTGACACAAAAAATGAAAATTTTCCTTTATTTGAATATTCATCATATATTTATCATTTTTATAGATGAGCCAAGCTGACCAAACAAGATCAAGAACAGCTAGCAGATGCAGTGTGTACCATAAGTACTACAACCACAACCACAAGAACTATGACACAGTGTATCATATACCAACCACAACCACAAGAGCCACAACATAGATGAAGATGATGACTGGGCGTGTGTAACTTCTTGTGTTGCAGAACTGTGTCAGTGTTTTAGCATACTAATTAAAAGTTATTTTGTAACTACATTCACTAAACTGTCTGTTTTTATCTGCAACATTTTGAAGGCACATTGCAAGGTTGTGAAAACTTTCTTTTTTCTCCCTTCCCTAGATTTTTCAAATCAATTGGCAACCATTTGGATACCAGTATACTGGAAAATTATTGAAAATTACTAGCCTAGAGATTTTGCCTTAGCATTTAGGATCCCACTATGGTGGCATGGGGGACTCTTCCTTTTATACAATTAGTTTTTTTGGGTATAATTTTGTGCTCATTTCGGTCCATTTACCCCCTCTTCCCCCAAATTTATGCAAATTCTATTTGGTCTGAGCACAACCTAATAGGTAGGTAAGGAGAGTCCTTTTGGTAGCCTTCATTTCCAGCCATGAAGGGGTCCCGTTCCAAGAAAGGTTTGGAACATGATCCCTTCATGACTGGAAATCAAGCCTACTGTCGCTCCCCATGGTGATCTAAAATTCAGTAGAATGAAGTTTCCACTTGCTTAGGTTCTGATTTGCATTAGTGTGGCTGTATGGTAAGATGGTAAGTCTTGCCAATGCTAAGGTGGAATCTGTTAGTTTTTGAGGAATTGCATGTCTATCCTATCCATCATTGAGGGTGTTTACACTTGACCTACATATGGAGATCCTGTGGATATAATCTGCTTGCATCAACATTATGTAGGGTGTGAGTGTAAACTTGCATATATTAGTAGAAACTGGTATACGGGATCCTTTATATGGTGGGACTAGCCTGTAAGCCATATACTGGACCTTCTCTTTAATGGATTTGATATCCCGTTGATTCCTCCTTTTGAATAATTAGTAGGATATTGCCTTAGGAATGTTGAGTAGGAACTCCCATTAGATAGATAATTAATAGACAAAAGTATGAATATTATGTATATTGCAATTGAAATGTTGTTGTTAAAAAAAATCCGGCAATCCGGCTTAAAACGAAACAAACAAATATTGGCTTGATAAACAGTTAAATAGTTTTTATCTACAAGTCAGAGTACTAATGAGTAGGTTAGGCAAATTAATCCGGCTTAGTTGGGATTGTGGGATTGGTGGGCCTCCAGCATGCACCCTAAAGAGGGAATTAGGTAGGAACATGTTTGCGGCAGAAGTACTCTGACTACTTCGTGATTCTTCGGTACTTTTATTTTGGGTTTTCAACATCAAGACTTTTCACTTTTGATGACTTTTTGTGGAAGAGGCTATTCAAGGAATGATGAAACCACCTGCAGAATGCTCCTTAGTATTTTCTTGGACTATGAAAAAGTCTGGGTTTTAAACCAATGAAGATGTTCTCATTTTGATGATGGCTTTTTTTCCAACAAGACTTCATTCTTGATGTCATCTTTTAATGGTAGATGCTCTTCATCAGTGGAACTGCTTAACATTAATGACTGATGCCTTTTTTCTTCCATGAAAGGAACCTGCTTTTGGCCAAAATGGTATTTTCTTGCACTCATCTTTTCAAGGTTTATCATTCTGTTTTTCTCCCTAGGCTTTATGTAGACCATCAATCGCCTACATTTTTTTTGAAAATAAATGTTAGAAATTGTATTGTAAATTCTGAACAATATAAATAAAAAAAGAAAAAAACACTTGATGGCGGTGTGTACTTATTACTAACTACAATGTGTTTTCTTCACCAGCTTTTACAATTTTTGGGCTCCAAATTTAATTTAATTTTTTTCAAAGTTGGTGAAACAATTTTTGTACGATAGCATTCTTTTTAATGACATGTAATTTTGAGGAGCCCAAGAAATTAAATTGTAAATGGAATTGTAAATATATTTACAATACAAACCAATTAAAGTAACAATAACAAAAATGGTTTAAGTCTTCATTTTGAAGCAGCAAATTTTCTAAATGAATTTCACTTTGTAATGATTTAAATTAAGGTAATGGCAGTTTACTGTTGTAAAAGTTGTTAAATAAATAAAGCAATAAAAACTCTGAGTTTGCCACTTCAAAACATTGAATTCTAACTGGATTTTTTGGAGCTGAAATTCTGAATTGTATCATGGCTAGGGCAACATTGAATTCTAAGAAGAGGATTGTTTGAAGCTGAAATTTGCAAATGGCATCTGTGGCTATATGGAGTTCATTTCCAAGGGTTCTCACCATGCTTGTGTATAAGGTTTTTGGTGAGTATGTAAGGTCTCACTTAATTCCCAATTCTCATTTTTCTATTTCTCTATTTTTTCAGTTCCGACATTGCTTCAAGCTAAAAAATGAAAGATTGTCCATAGGTAAACACTGAATATAAAACATTACTAGATCAAAATGCTGCAATGAAATCTACACTGTCTAGAAATTTTGGATCTTTAGATGTCCGAGTTGAAACAGGAAGTGATAAATTCTGAAATCTTTCATATCACTAATATCAAACAATAGAACAAGGCTATCAATTACTGTAAGGTCAAAAAATTAATGTCTTGGGCCTATTCACATGAGAGAGGACGGGCCCCTATGTATTAGGGATAACTTTTATTTTATTTTCCCTGGGGGACACAAAACAAAAGTTATCCCTGCTACTAGAGATATTATTAAGGTAGCTCACTATAGTTTAGCTCGCGCGCGCGTGCTCAAGATCATGAGCATGCGCAACACTGGAACTTGCAGAATTTTTATTTTGCTGACGTCATGTCGCGTGGTCGATCTTTTGGAGCAAAAATCTCCAAAACTAAACGGTAAAATCCTTTCATAATTTGTCAACTTTATTCTAATGTAGAGCTACAGTAATTTACGAAATATGAAAAAAATTGGAACTACAGAATTTTTTTTATTTCGTAAAATCGAAATTTTGAAATATTTTAGATTCTGTAGTGCATTTTTTTTTGTTCTTTTGCCAAATGAAAGGTAAAGATATGTACTTTCTTTAAAATGAGTTTTAAAATAATTCACCGTGGAAAACGTGCATTTTTATTTATTTTATTGGAAAAATGACCTTAGTTAAAGCTGACGTGACGTTGCTATAGCAACCTTTCGAGCAATGAGTTTCATATCAAATTTATGGTTCCCCGATTCATGGACTATCATATGGTTGGCTGAAGGGTGTCAAAATATATACCTGTAGCACCTATTGTATGCTTTTTACTATTGGTATAAATATCTTTAAAACTATAGTGAGCTACCTTAAGTCACCTTCATGTGAATGGGCCCTTACTTCTGGAATTCTGCAATATTGTTGATCATTTTAGAAATCAAAGTGTAAAAATCACAAACCTTTTTCTATTTTTTGTTCAGGTTGCATGATGTCTTCGCTGTACAAACATTATCACTGAATTGTGCATGGTATGGTAAAATTTTTACTTTTGAAATGAAAGCAAATTGAGAAATTCATTCCAGTCATTAAGAAATTCATACCAGTCATCACCAGGTTTTGAAAAAAGTGGCTTCATAATGCAATAATACACGGAAGGTCCACTGTGGTGAGAATCGGCAAACAATTGAGAACAGCCATATCATGTCATTCCAGTAAGATTGAGGAATCACTTCGACAATATAGCCATTGAGCAACACCAGCAAGTGACGAAATGATAACTTGTGGTCACACAACCAGGGTAGAGCATACAGTGGCTTCATAATGCAATAATACCCAGATGGTTAACTGTGGTGAGAATTGGCAAACTACCAAGACCAGCCATGTCATGCCAGTAAGATTGAGGAATCACTTGGACTGAGTAGTGCAATGCCAGTAAATGTGGTGCAGCCAGTGTACAGCATACAGTGGTTCATAATGAAATAATACACAGATGGTTAACTGGCCGGTGAGAATCAACAAACAAATGATAATTGCCATGACCGAGAAATTAGTACTTTAAAAGTATAAATAATAGTAATCAAGCAACGGCAGATGAAAATGATGACTTAATTGTGTTGGTACACCCTGGGTACAGCATATGAGAGAATGAGATGACATGACAACAATCATGATTATGACTACTTCACCTACAAGTGGACCCAAGTATTACGTAGCAAAACAGATGGTCATATGGTAGAACATGAATGAGTTGTTGCAGTCAGTAATCAGTACTTCTTCTTCTATGTGATTCAATCTACAGGTCCCTGGCATCCCTAGAGTGAGAAGACCAGAATGCAGTGGATCAGTGATGACAATAGACGGATAAGTTATGACAAAGACTGGTGTCTATTTCCTTCATCATTCATTCACAATAGAGAATTGGACTAGTCAAGGTTACATCTCCAGAGAGGCCAAAATGCAATACAACTTGTGGCGGCTACCAGTGAAAGACTTGAAAAGCAGACTATTGACTAGTGCTATATTTCAATTTCAAATTGTTCCATGCACATGCCAGCCCATCAAGATGACACCCCCAGATAGAGGCAAAGAATATAATCATACAATCTGCTAACCAGTACGATGACAACTAGCAATGTGCGTGGTTGATGTGGAGAGTAGACCGAGATACAACTAGTGGAAGACTCTGATCTAAAATGGTTCAAAGTTCATGTCAGCTCGAGGCGATAGACTTGAAGACTGAGTTATGACTGTAGTGGTAGACTTCAAGTTCAAAAATGGTTCCATTCAAACGACAATATTTCTAGATTAAACGGTCAGGGTTGCAACCTGTCACTGATAACAGCTAGTGGTGGTAGACTTCTGGACCGAGTTTCATGCACACAATTCCTAGAAATGTGCCAGAATGCAATGACTGCTTTTGCAGGTGACCTAGAGAGAGGACTGATGGTTTAGAATAATAATGACTTGACTTGGCAATTGACCAAAATGCAATTATGCAACTGACAACTTCTGGTGGTAGACTGGAAGACTGGTAGTTTATGGTAATAACAATGTTAGCCTTGTCTCCTGGTGCATTCTATTATACATATTGTAGGGTATCCCTATTGAGGCCAAGAATGCAATACAATTATTTAGTGGAAAACTGGAGAACACTGAAGACCTGTGGTTGATGGTAATAATGCCTGGTTTGATCTCCCAGTGGTTCTATCAAATGCATCCAGAAAGAATGAGGACAAAATTTATTATGATACAACTGTTGACAACTAGTGTGGAAGACTTGTCGGAGAAGATTTACTGTTAGTATGGTTTAAGGTAATGACAATGTCTGGTTTGATTTCCCAGTCACTCTCTCGCATACCGATTGAACATGTATTGAAGTGATATCCCTAGATAGAGGCCATAAAACAAAACAATCAATGATGCCATGGCTAGTGAAGAGCACTGTCAAAGATTTATGGTTTATTGGACATTCAAATTGTCTGGTTTAATTTCCCAGTGGTTCCAGCACATACTGATTGGACTCATATTGACATGATACTCCTACATGTGGCTATAGTCACCAGAATGCAATACAACCAATGATGGCTAATATGGCAGACTTGGAGAACACACATGATGATCGATCATGAATTACAGTGAGGACAAAACATTATTCCATGGTATAGGACCCACTTTAACAATATTGACCTTTGATGATGTGATGACACAGGATGGAGGCCAGAATGCATTTATTTATTGATGGGCTATTACATGTAGTGGAAAACATAATTATTTGAAGAGAAGACTTTTTTTTGCTTGAATTCCATGCACATGAACACTGGCTTATTCTGCTCTGTGCTTGATTGTTGATACTAGTTAATTTTTACAGATGCACTGTTAGTTGATCAACAGACTATTTGTTGTGGCATATTATGGCCAACTGATCAGTTGAAGAGATCAATATTGAAGTTATGTTTATGGGTTTTAGATTGTTTATGGTCTCCATAGCAATGGTGTTTTATCACTGCAAATTACAGTGAATAATAGTCTTGTGGGTTTACCAATACTTTATTATCAAGCAAAGCTTTATGGCACATTGTCCATTTGTCTTGGTTATCTGAGCTAGTAACCAATGTGTGGAGTGAGAGTAAACTTTAAAAGTAAAATAAACAAAATAAATGGCTTAGTATTTAGTTATTATAAATAATTTAGCCATGAATAAATTAGTACATAAATTAAATTGGGTACTACATTAAATAGTTATTTAGTACTAGATTAGATAACCTTGACAAATGGGTGACATGTCTTTGAGTTCTGTTTGGTAATAAAGTATTGGTAAGTTACCCCCTTAAGACCATGCATGTATTGTCATGCTCGTTGCAAAGCACATTGATTACAAATGGACTGAATGGTGATTTGATTGAATGGTGTCATTCATGGTGAAGTCCAGGTATTATCCAGGTACTGTAATGACATGAACAGAAAACTTGTTCGATTGTATAAAACTTGTCATGGTTTACATGTACGTACTTTGGTATACATGTTATATGGAAGGTGAAAGTGCACAATGCATTCTATCAGGCGTGAAAATTGTTTGATGATGGCATTTGTTTATGTTGGATGATATGAACAGGAAATTTGCTTGAGAATGTAAAACTGGTAATGGTTTTCTTTGGTATACATGATGCTTATGAAGATTGAATAGTTAAATAAAATTAATTGCCTGAGGATGGTGAAATCTGTTGTATGTAATCTGCTAACCAGTATGATCACAACTAGAAATGTGCATGGTTGATGTGGAGAGTTTTATGTTTATGCCTGCTTGATATGAACAGGAAATGTTTGAATGACATGCAAATGCTTTGTTTTACTAATTAGTAATTGGTGTTTATATGGTGATCCTTGGTCGAACGTGCAAAATGCACTTTCTGTAAGTTATTGAAAGTATCTGATGTCGACCTTCTGATAAGTGGAAATCTTCTTTCAACATACTAATAACATAACACACTTCTTGTTGGCAAGATGACATGATTACAAAATGGTTTTCTGGTATTGAAGACTAACTGGTATGGACAAGATTAAATCTCTTTGACTTGTGCAATGGCAATACACTTACATGTATATACTCCCCCAACGTATAGATGTACGATATTGGTAGAACATGACTGGAATATTTTGCAGTGCACACCCAGTCCATGGTATTCATCAGCAAATCAGTGGTATTAAGGACTGTCAACTGGTACACACTCAACAAACATGGTATTGTCAAAGGACCTTCTTTTAAGAAATTCAGTCTACACCATGACCAGGAAATCAATGTTATTAGGATCAATATTGGCAGTACACACCCAACTCACATAGTATTTCCATAGGATGGTTTTTAGAAATGTAGCCTACACCATGACCAGGAAATCAATGGTATTTGGATCTATATTGGCAGTACACAACCAACTATAGGCTGGATGGTTTTTAGAAATCTAGTCTACACCATGACCAAGAAATGGTATTGGGATCAATATTGGCAGTATACAGACCCAATTCACATGGTATAGTCCATAGGATGTTGTTTTCAAAAAATCCAGTTTACAGCATGACCAGGAAATAAATGGTAATAGGATCAATATCACCAGTACACACCCAGCCAACATGGTTGTATGCTACTATGCCCAAAGACCCCTTTCTCATCAGGAGATCAGATGGCAAAGAATCCCAAAAGAAATGGAACAAAATAACACCAGTAAAATGGGAAGACCTAGTAAGTTTAAGAGGATAAAGAGATAAAAGGCAGTCCACTCAAGATTTCAGCTACGTTTAAAAATACCGAACAGACAACACATGATCTCATCTGAGTACATAATATGCATACAGCCTAATACATGTAAATGCCAAGGTAAATAACATCAAAGAGATCAAACAATGGAATAGTGGTATTTATAGAAATCCCTGGATTGCTGAACCATTAGGAAAGACTACTAACAACAATACAGACAGATCCAATCATGGCACATAAATAACGTGAAGGAGACTTGGCTGTAAATGGTATATCTACTGACCAGTATATAGCACTCTTGTATTCATGCGTGCAAATAAATGTGTCCAACAATGGGTAAGCAAAGGAAAATGGCAACCAACTGGATGGACTTCAAAACTAGACTGGTACAATGTAAATGAAACTGGGGTGTCAATTTCACTGTTGTATTCACTGGTAATGGTAGTCATCTGACATTGTAATATGGAGTGGAAATGGGACTGTTGTGTTATGGCTGTTCGACCACATACAATTTGTAATATGGGAGGAAAATGCTAACTGACTTGACAAAGGGAATTATTGATATCTCGGAGTACAATGGGAATTGGAACTAGTGATGCAGTCCAAGTTGTTCACTGGTAATTGTATTTACCCCTGACCATGTTATATGGATGGAAATGATAGCTCAAAAATGGAACTAGTGATTGAACTTGTAATGGCAATTGTCTGATGTACAATGGATGGGTTATGGTGGCTGACTCGACAGAGAATGATGACACTTCCATCTATAGCACACTGGAAAATGGAACTGGTAAGCAGCATATTATTTCCTGGAAATTGTATTTGTCCAACAATGGCCAACATGGATGGCGAATAGTGAAGTCTTATTTGCTGGTCTTTGCTGAACAGTTGTATACTACGGATGGGGAAATAGCACTTGCCTAGATGGAGATGAAGGACACCTTGATAGCAGACTTGGAAAATAATGGTCATCATCAAGTCAAGTCTCCTTGTGAATATGAGGCGATGGCCAGCCAGGATGGTCTGTACAGCATAGAGGCCTTGATCTCATCTACTAGCTACAATTACAAGCCAGTTTCACGCCAAATTTGGTCCACATGTCGGCCTCTGTCCACAAGCAGAAGCCAGACCCTGCTGAGGTTCCAACAGAACCAAGTTGTGCATAGTGATGAAGTTGTGCACAGTGACGCACTATGACAGGCACAATGCACTGCCAGATGTAGTCTTCTGCAATGTACATCTTATATTTAGTCAATCCATCCCTATAACCATATTGTGGACATGGTAAATCACAGTTACAGTCACTTCTGATGGTATTTGTCTGGCCAATGTCATGGATAGAAAATGGTAACTGACAAGATTATAGTGAAAACTGGAAAATGGAGTGCCACTGGTAATGGCATTTTCTCTGACCATGTAAATATGGATGGCAAACGGCAACTCACTGGAACTGGTAAAGCACCCAGAGGTATTACTGGTAGTGGTATGTATGACATGGCAACTGACTGGACAGAGAATGACATTACTTCAAAATTATTTTGGAGGACTAGGACAGATAACTAGAAATATCCCTGAATACAAATTCTAACCACTAACCCTAATGTTCCCTAACCACTAACCCTAAGCCTAACCACTAAACCTAACCACTAACCATAAGTCTAAGCCTAGTCTGTATTTACGGATATTTGTAGAGTCAGTGCCAGTCAGGACTCTCAAAACCAAATTTTGAAGTACTTGATTTAGTCAACACCCAGAGAATGACACTTCATTGGCAGTCTGGAAAATGGAACTGATAAACACCTGTATCACTGATGTCCACTGGTAATGGTACCTATTTATCCAACTGTAATATGGATAGAAAATAGAGACTGGTGAGAAATGACAAATGGCACGTGGTGGTAAACATTGCGATGTTCATTGGTTCAATTGCCGATGTAAATATGGTTGGAAATGAAGACTGGCACTTCAATGGCAGACTGAAAACTTGAACTTGATGTAAACACTGGTATTCACCAGTAATCATGGTACTTGTCTAACTATGGTACTTGTCTAACTATGTAATGTAGATGGAAATAATGACTGGACAGAGAATAATAAATGGTATTTCAACGGCAGACTGGAAAAAGAAACTAGCAAGCTTCTTCACTGGTAATGGAATTTATCCAACAATGGTTACATGGATAGGAATGGCAACTGACTGAACACTGAATGGTGATTGATACTACAATTTATAGCAGACTGGAAAAAGGCACTGGTGCTCAGTAGTAATGGCATTTTGTCTCGCCATGCAATATGGATGGTAAATAACTCCCGAGTGGACAGAGAATTGTGAATGACACTTCAATGGTAGACTGAAAATCAAACTTGTAAGCAATGGTGGTGTTTTTTTCCAATGTGTGTGATGTGTATGGAGAATGGCAACTGACTAGACTGGAACTGGTAGGCACTGGTATGTTCACTGGTAATGGTATTTGCCCAACAAAAGCTAAATGGATGGGAAATGGCAACCAAAAACTGAACAGGGAATGTAAATGGAACTTGTAAGCACTGTTGCATGGTGTCATAACAACTGGTAATGTTTGTCTGGGAATTTAATATGAATGGAAAACAGCACTGGCAGGATTGACTGGATTGGGCTTGGAGACTGGAAAATCAGAACTGGTGAAGCAATCATTCATATTTACTGGTAATGGTGTGTTTGTCCAACAACATGTAAATATAGATGGGAAATAGCAACTGCCTGGACAGAGCATGATGAATAACACTTCAAAAGCAGACTGGAAAATGGAACTGGTAAAGCACTCTTATTTTCATATTTACTGGTATGTCTGGTATTGTATTATATAAGGGAAATTGTCAGGAAATGATGAAGCTTCCATGTGAGACACTGGAAAACTGAGATGAAGATGGCAATTTACTAGCAATGGCACTTTTCCAATTTTTTGGTATCATGGTAGGAAATGACCCCTGTATAATGTGAATCTGATGACAATTGGTGGACACTATAGCAGTACAGTCTCTCATCTGATAATGGGTACCAATAACTCGATCTACATGGTATTTCACTCATTCTACATGGTAAGGATGGAAATGGCCAAGTACTCTCTGGAATTCACTTGAAAAAGTATTTGTGGGAGACAGTGGTATGGGATGGTACTGTAACTGAGTGGACAATACTTTGATGCCAATGACTGGAAAATGGTATAGCACTCTGTGATATTCATTGGAAATGGTATTTGCTTGATACTATGGAATGGAATAGAAGCAAATCCTATGGGCAGTGGACTATGATCCAGACTTGTGATATATAGATGGAATAGCATTCCAGTAGACAGGAACATGTTACATTGACACCATTGTTCGGGGACTAATGTGCAATATCAGAAGGAAGCTTTTACTGGACTGTAACATATTACACTGCAAATTCTCATTCCTTAAATCCCCAGAGGTAGCACCATAGCATTTTGGGGGGGTACATGTTCCCCGTTTTTCCACACAGTGGTTTTTTAGGGGTTTTCATGTCCAGCTATGGTGTGAAAGCTGTACTTGGATTGCAGAACATGGTATTGGTGGTACTGCACTTCTTAGAAGAATATGGCTTCATAAGTTGAATTGTACACTGATCGATGTATATTCTATAGCATGGATGTCGAGGGATACTTGGCTGGCACAGTATGGTATAAGACAGTTTATAATATCGTTACTCCACAGCAATGCCATGATGTACTTTGGCCCATTATTGTATCAAAAATAATATCTTTTAAGGTTTCATGGTTGATAAGGTTTACATACTTGGTGCCTTGGAATGGATGGAACATTTACCATAATGATAGACTGATGGAGTTGACATCTAGAGAAAATGACACCAAATGGTTTTGAAAAGGAATTGATGGTACTTGACTGGTACACGACATCAAATTTATTGCTCACTAGACACTGTATGGTACTATGACGAGTTGTAGGTAAAAATGGAAAGTTTAATGGTTATATCTTCAGTAATTCTTCATTTTGTTAAAGTATGCATAGACTTTATGACCTCACACAGTCTAGCAATGGAAGCATTGTAGACAGTACACAATAAGTTAGGGATTATTATATCCCATTTCATATGTCCTTCGTTATCGAAGTCGACAGTCTTGATAGAGAGGTACCTTAAGCTCATAATTGCTTCAAAACACAACTTGTTGTTACTGTGAACAACATTGAGTGGAAAGGGATGGCTATAAGGGGAGGTTGGAGGCCATTCATTTTATTGAGCAAATGAGGCACACTGCAAACATTTACTGGTAGTATTCAGGATGAAGGTCCACATGGACTAAGAATGTTTCAGACTATGTAAGAAGTTGGATATTCCTTTGCCAGTTTCTTAGACCTTTGGATACCAGAAGGTATACACCAATGATTAATTGAGACAGAGGTTATGAATGGATTTTACAGCAACCGCCTTGGCGATATCGAATATATTGTGGAGATACACAGAGAGGTACCTTAACCATTGATAAATCAAAATTCATTTGGCAGGAAATTTGAAAGTTGCAGTATGGCGCAGCCCGTTTCCTCATCACCGAGGCAAACTACAATACCAATCCACACATAACATCCAGTTGGTGTAAGAGAGCACACTCGACTTCTATCTTGTGTAGTGGTTTTGAGGACTGGGTGCAATTCCCAGACTGGATTGTGTTGGATGTTCATTGTACAAGTCTCAAAAAGTGATATTGAACCTACAAAATGCGCGAAAAATGTTTAGAATAAGCATTTAAAACTTTAAGAATTAAAAGAAGGGATGTTATTTGGTAGAAATCCGAAGAAATCCTAATTTTTCCATTGATATAAGATAAACTTGGCTTTAATGTACGTTTCATATATTGAAGATTCGTTTTTTTTAGACGAAACCAAAGTTGAAGAAAAGAACTGATAGAATGCAAAGCGAGTGTACCAAGCTAACAATTAAAAGCACCTAAATATCATTTATTCTTTACCTTACCTCGTGAAATTTATCATTTACACTCGAGTCATTTCATGTTGTCTGATCCGCCATTTTGATTCTAACTGAACAAATGGAGTTCCTGTGTTTTTGGCGCCAAAGTGTACCACAGGAAACCCGTCGGCAACTTCTAGTGGAATCGTTCGATTTTGCCGAATTCACCTTCCCGGAGTTGATTTGCGCTCGCAAGCGAGGTCAGGGGACAAAAATATTAAGAAATGATGGTATTTATCGGGAACTCTTGGATTTATATGAGAAAAACGTTGATTATGTCATAACAGAAGTGGTAGAAACTTTAGAGAATTTCTTCAAAACCATTCTTATGAACTGATATCGGAGTTTATAGGTACAATACTCGTCTTTTGGCGAATTTTTCCAGTGTATCTAAGACTTGCTTTAATAATAATTATTAAATTATTTTGTCCCCTGACCTCGCTTGCGAGCGCTGAATCGTAATGAATTCTGGGAAAATCCGAGAAGGTGAATATTAATTAAACAGCGCGGTCCGTTTCACACTCATACGAATTCTGCGCTATTGTTCATTGCTTTCGTTAATCAACTTGTATTATTGTATAGCTGGCATTTTGCTATTAAATATGTTTTTGTGTATATTAATCTAACTTGTTTTTGACGCGGTTGTGTTTTAAGCCTGGTTTTCACTACGACGCAAGCACAAGCGCAAACATAAGCGCAAGCACAAGGATCAAAACTTTTTGATATCTTGTGCTTGCGCTTATGCTTGCGCTTGTGCTTGTGTCGTAGTTTTTCTAGTGAAAACAGGCAATCTTATGCTTGCGCTTGTGCTTGCGTCGCTAGTGAAAACCAGGCTTTAGCGAGAATATTTTGTGTGAAGATGCATATATAAACAGCGTACGCGCGTCTTTATTCCATATGCATATGCACTTCTTGCACCATTCCAAGTTCCAATGTTTTTATAAAAATTAAAATATCCCTCTCCAGCAGATTTTTCTGTTGGTTCACCGTGACATCATTACTCAATGAAAAACTCACTGAATGCTTGCAAATTCTACAACTTGGACACATATTCCTTAACTTTCTTAGATAGCCTACAGAGAAGTTTGTTAGTACACCAAAAATATTTAATTTGAAAGGCTTTAGCCTTTAGGCTTTTTTCAGCGACAACGTTAATTGAAATAGCTATATACACGTATTTTGAAAAAGGTTGTCGGGCCTAAGCGACTAGACCGCAAAGGAGTGTGGGTAGGTACTAAACTTTACTCGCTTTACTTTCAGCTTTGGTCTTGACTTTCAACATCAACGAGTGAACTTCTTCTATGCATAAGCTCAAAGCAAGCTAGTCTGTTGAGCATAGTCGGGTTGATATTTTTGTGGTTTTATAGCTTTTATCAATTTCTACCCATACTCCCTTGCGGGTGAGTCGAGTGGGTTGAAGCCGTTTCCCCGACAATGTTTTATGAAATAGGTGTATATTTTTCACATTGAGCTTGAAAGTTGCTAAATTTAAGCTGATATAAATTCAAATATATAGCATCAAATGATTCTCATTCTCGTATCTGTTAAAAAGTGTATAAATGCACATGTAATTAATTACATCTATTCTTAGACTTAGACTTGCGACTTTCTCGTCTCGTTTGAACACCGCTCAACGCAAGTCAACGCAAGTTTTTCAAAAATGTTCAATAAAAATCAGCTACTTGAAGAATCGACAAGAAGAAACTCAGTTTGGTTTTTGTTTGAATTATTTGTAAGAGAGGCATTGCCGTAAAACTGAAGTTCGGACTAAAATTGACAAGAAAAACAACTTGCGAATTAAGTCTAGCGTTGTGAAACGAGCCAAAACTTGCATCAACTTGCGATCAAATTTGAGCACGCTCAAACTGCTCGCAAGTTGATGCAAGTTGGCGGTCAAACGAAGGCGCCAATCAAAACTTGCGTCGACTTGGACCTCCTTGCGTTCTCGTTTGATCCCGGCCGTAGTGGTCGCTCATACAACATCGCTAGATGATAAATCAAAAGAAGCGAATGCTAACTATAGTATGTTTTGCGGTCCCGAGACCATTGATGTTTCCCGAGGCGAAAAGACATTCCCATCTCTCACTCAAACAAATTTACCAAACCGCTAAACGACCTACTGAACTGGAATTGAGCTATAAAGATTGTATTTACTTTCTGAATTCCTCGTCCTTTTGCCTTTTCTTTATTTTTAGAGTAGAGTGAAGAAAATGAAGCAGAGGGCTAGTTTCCGTTGTAAATGAGCAAATTTAACTCCGCCTTGCATTCAATCTCCTCAATTGCTAGCTAGCCTGCGTCACATCCGGGCTTTTCCTCCCTTAACGGAGGAAAAGTCCGGATGTGACACAGGCTACTCCATTGCGGGCATATCTTGGGAAAAAGCGAGGCAAAATAAATGTTGAGGGAGAGGTCTGTTTTTTTTTACCCAAAAGTGAAAATGACGTATGCAAATATCAAATAGGTGGCTCTATATTGTAAAAGTAATGTATTATGACCAAAATTTATAGAAAACTTTCGTAAAATACCATTAGTCTTTTTCTATGAAAAATATATATGAAAATGGCTTTTTTGTGGCGTTATTTTTGATTGCTTTTGTTCAATTACGAGCGATATATTTATTGATTTTGTGTCTAACTTTTAACCTGCCTCGATTAGCTTTATGCTACTTGCAGGTTAAATGAGTAACTTGTAAAATATGTATGTAAATGAAAGTCAATAAATGTTGGCAAATGTTCAAACTGTTCAAATGTTCCGGGGGTTCCGCGGGTTCCGCAAGTTCCGCTGATCCACCGTTCCACCGTTCCGGCGGTCCGTCAATCGGTGGATTACTAACATCCAAGTTTTGCATGAATCATGAGAAATTAATTTATTTTTTCCATTTTCAAATCATCAAGAATAAAACTGCAGAATGGCATGGTGTTTCGCCAAAATTCTAGGAAAACGTTTCGTCATTTCGACCAATGGCTTGGTCCTTCCACAGGGAGCTCAAGCTATACTTCTGAGTGATATCTAAAAAGGAGAAAATGATTTAAAATAAAGTTGAAACCTCTCAAATGTTGTTGTGTATTATTTATTTGATCAAAAAAACCCGATTTTTAAAAAATCCCCCTCCATAGTAATAATATATTACATTCATTCATATATTACTATAGAGAGGGATTTTTTAAAAATCGTTTTTTAGATCAAATAAATAATACACAACAACATTTGAGAGGTTTCAACTTTATTTTAAATCATTTTCTCCTATTTAGATATTACTCAGGAATATAGCTTGGGCTCCCTGTGGTCTTTCCTGTCTAGTAGGTTAGTACTTCATGTATGACCCCATGAAATGACACTATTGCAAATATAGTACCTAAACACTGGGCACGAATTTGAAAGTCAAACATGGCGGCTTGTACGAGCTCAGCGGGACAAGGAACTATGGAAAAAAATATTCTACTACTAACAGATTCTTACAAGGTATGACAACTCAACTAACAAAACCAAGTTATTACGATAAATGAATTGATTGTTTTAATTGACGGATTAAAGAAAAGTTATCCAGATTTAAAGTTTATGCTTGTTTGATTTCTTGGAATTTGCCTGAATTTTTAGTGTGTTTTCGTTTGCTAGATCTAGTAGTTTATTGTTATATTCTTTTTGTGGCGATCGTTACTGTAGAGTTATGATATATTTGGTTATTGTAGTACATTGTTTCCTTTTGTTATCATGTATTATCATGTAAGCGTGATCGATGCAAGTGTAAATCATGATCGACGGTTCAATTGTAGTGCAGCTTTCAATGACAGATCGAATGTAAACTTACGTCAGCTAGCATTAAAACTTTCTATCAGAAAAAAATTGATAGTCGAGATAGATCTTTTAGGTATTTACAGTAAGCTAATAAACTGTGTACATAAGAAATGTTTTTGAAAATTGTTATTTTGTTTGAAAATGAAAGTGAAAGTATGCCTTGGTATAAATTGGAGGCTTGTGACCGGACCCGCCAGACCCTTTTAAAACATCCCCATGCCCAAACATTTTTTGGCAACTGTTGGTTAGGTGTTCAAATGGACCAAAATGATAAATTGATTCAGTACATACATTCATGGAAAGGATTCCTGGTTGTCGTGGCAACCTCAACTTCTGGCATATGGTTGGATAAATTCTGTATCACTAGATGGTCACATTGTTTGTGTCACCTGTTTGAAATTCTATTGTGTACTCTTTTGTATCTCTATTTGAATCATTGTCAACATGGAAATGTGTTTTGGAAAGGTGCTTAATTGTTTTTATTTTTATTAAGCAAACATTGTTGTCTAAAGACCATAAACATTTTGTAATATTACGTAATTCAGTGAAAACTGCTGCAATGTAATTTTAATAAAGTTCTATTCTATTTTATTCTATTCTATTCGGCACGAGTGTTAAAGTTAGCTAGGGGTGCTTAATTCCCAAAATTCTTATCATTTATCTATAATTTTCTGTTTTAAGGTTTCACATCACAAACAGTACCCACCCAATACTTCCATTGTTTTCTCATATTTTGAGAGCAGAGGAGGAAAATTCCCTAGTGTTTGTTTCTTTGGTCTTCAATACATTCTCAAGGTAATTAAAATATAGTACTGTAGCTACATTATTTTGTTTACTAGAGAAATCTCTAGGTAACATATTACCATTGCTAAAATAAAATGCATTGACAAACTAACAGTCACTTGAAATCTAATATTTCCTTAACCCTATCTCTATCTCAATGTCATTCCCCAGCATCTAACAGAGGTTTCAGTAATTTTTGAATTAGGAAGCTTGCTTTGAAAAATAGCTGGCTGTTTGTAATTTTAAAATATGTTATAAAATAGCTGGCAATAGAAGGTCAAGCACCATAAAGTAGCTGGCTGCCTATATAATTATTGAAACCTCTGATCTAAGCTTAAAATAAATTTGCATTAAATTTTGGTAAAGGACAAAGGCAGGGAATGTAAAAACTGTTTATAATCTCCTTTCAGAAATGGCTAGTTGGTCAAGTGGTCACTAAAAGAAATATTGAGGAAGCAAAGCAATTTTACAAGCTTCATTTTGGATCAGAGATATTCAATGAAGAAGGTATAGATCTACATCCAAATTTATTTAATTAGTTCCTGTATTTAGAATTTGAAGGATTCTAAGCATAACCTGGAATATTTAGACGCGCATGTGTGATATGATCATGTTACTGCCCTGGCTATCGATTTTAGCTAGATCACCCGCCACTTGTGCTCACTGAAAGTTTGAATCAAATTTGATTTGCCATGTGTTCCATTCCAGCACAAGATGAACGGGCCTAATTGTATCACACCAGTCACACTGGGACGTCTAAAATAAAGACAAGTCAAACATGGCTGGTTGAAATCCTTCTGTTTCATATTCTTTTGCCATGCAGTACTTTTTATGTATTTTAATAGATTTTGTACCATGTGACTGGTTGATGCAAAAGGCTTTCTTTTGAACTAATTAATTCCTAAATAGAACAAAAATGAATAGGGCAATGCATTAAGTTTGTCTGTTCTCCTGGTATTAATTCAATTTGTAAATATAGCCCTGGAGGCAACTTAAACAATTTTAATTTTTGTGTGGTATATTGCAGGGTGGAACTATATTGTTGAGCAACATGATGGCTACCTTCCTTTGAGGATAAGAGCAGTTCCTGAAGGAAGTGATGTTCCTGTCAAGAATGGTTAGTATACAGATAAGACAGACAGGTAGATGAATGGATGACATGACAGACTGATTGACAGATAAAGTGAAGGGATCAGTTGTTGTAAAGTGCATTAGTGCTAACCTAGGGTTAAAATTGACCGTTAAAATAAATATTATGTGACTTTTAACACTGAAATAACCATGGATGAAAACAAGTTACTACTGACCAATAGTTTACAGTCAACTAATTAAGTTGGACCCTGTTGGACACTTGATCAAGAAAAGGAATATGGACAAATTATGCATTTAGAGCATCAATTAGATATATTTAACACCTCCAAACTGATTACTAGAATGCTGAGATGAACCTGATTGTATTTTGCAGTGTTATTTACAGTTCAAAATACAGATCCTAAATGTTGTTGGCTGACAAACTGGGTTGAGGTAAGCCAAAGGGCAATCATCATAAAAGTTTTCAGGCCAGAAAAAAACATGTCATGATGAGACAGGTCTTCAAACGTCTGTGACGTGTATCCACTGAAAAAAAAGCCTACTGAGACTTTTAGAATTTTACATGTGCAAAATGGAGGCTGGTAGAATGTACCAGTAGACTTTTTATTTATGTTTTACTTAATGTGACTTCTTATTTATGTTTTACTTAATGTGACTTCTTATTTATGTTTTACTTAATGTGAGCACAGGAGGTTAATCAGTAATTTTTTTATTAATTTAGGAGGCTGGCTTAAAAAAAATGTGGAATCCATTGTCAGTAAAATAATGAAATGTCTACATCAATTATCAATTAGACAACAGAAAGCCACGCACCCATGGCGTTATAGACGCATGAGAGAAAATATAAAGAACTATTAACAAACATAAGAGTGGCACGAGGCGTAGTCGAGTGTGACTCTAGTTTGTTAAGAGTTCTTTATATTTTCTCAAGTGCATCTATAACACAATGGGCAAGCGGTTCTCTGTTGTCTAATTGATTTATAACAGAGCCTAGAACGTTAAAAACGGAGCCGTGCAGCCCATGGGGAAGTAGTTCATAGATTTTTCAGCCAATCAGAGCGCGCGTTATATATGTCGCCATCTTAAAAACGAACAATTTGAAAATGACGATGACGAAGATAGTGCGCGCGCAGTGCAGCCCATGGGCAAATAGTATAGTTCATTGTTTTCTGGCCAATTATAGCTCGTGTAAGATTGTAGCTATGTTATAAAAGGTGTTATTTATTAGTAAGAACTATTTCTGCCCCCAATCATTGTTTGTACTGGCATCATAATTTGGAAATTGTGAAATAGCTGACGACAGAAGGCAAAATACTATTAATAATTAAAATAGCCAGCAATTGATTGTTGGTGGCTGTAATTATTGAAACCTCTGTGAGCATACAAGTTTCTATTGATAAAAGATGATAAAGTAATCTTCAACAGAGAAAGTAGGGTGTCATGATGGTGTGAGCACATATTAAGCTTAATGTTTTATTATTTCTCACATGTTCTTGTGAATTTTCGTAGACTGTATTAGTTCAGTGTTGGTATCCTACTACAGTTGCCACAAATTCAAGAGAACAGAAAAAAATAATTGCAGAGGTACATGTATATAACAAATATCTTGTTTGTTTGAATTATATGTAATGACGTATTGTAGATATCCAAGCAAAAATGGAGTAAGTGACCCTTGATCAAATCCTGAATTCTCCTTTGGAATTGAAGGATTTTTTAGGAGAACTTACAATTTGACCAGAAATCACTAATTCTTAATATATACTAGGTCACAGTCATTCACACTGAATCTGGATGAATTTGAAAGTACATCTGTTTTCTTTTTTCTTTTTTCTTTTTCTTTTTCTATTTTTTTCTTCATTTGTCTGAGGTGTGAAAAAAGTGAAAAGATTTCAAATTTATTGGGATTTAAATATGGATGTAGCCTGACTTTATTTTGCAGGGACTTCTTCAAATATAGTAATAATGTAACATGATAATATTATTCCTATTTTAAGTACTTGAGTGAAACAGCAGATTCTATGGATGGGCTTCCATTCAAACTTCATGATTTTGGTTTCAGAGGAAGCACATCAGTTGAGGTATGATTTTGATGTTTATTTTCATGTCAGTTGTGCCAGCCATATTTCTGGTAACTCTGTTACACTAGTACATAGCCCAAAAGTATGACCAGCTATAATGTATTAACAATATTAATTTTGAAAGAGCAATCATCCAAATAGCATCCAAGGATTCGTTAATACGTAAATCATGCGTATATTTTTTATCATGCACAGACCATCATAGATGAGGTCCCCATTCTCACTAGAAAGTCAGTTGAGACTTTCTCACATTCTATAGATTTCATCTATGATGGCACTAGCATGGACAAAAATGTACGCTTGACATCTGTGTGGACAAAAACGTCTCATACTTAAGCTCCCTATTAGCACTGGCCACAGTTTTGAACTTTGTGCTGTAATACACAGGGCATCTGATATAACGCGATTATGCGATTTTGCACAATTGACCTAAAATCGCATAAAATCGCACAATCACCGAAAATCGCATAAATTGCCAAAAAGTTCATATTTTTTTACTAAAATCAAATGAAATGTCACTAATACTTAAGACATATCTAGATACAAACCATTTTAATGTAAATACGCTCGTGAAAACTAGCGAAAAGTCTACGAAAACAGGCCAGAGTCAAACGATTTTTCACCCATCTTCAAGGCGTCACTTGCATTGGAGAGCAAAGAGACTGGCACTAGTTTTGTTCTAACGCCATTTGCTATTGGTTTAAATCGAACAATTCCTTTCTGTCAATGATCCAATCAGCATTGCCGACATATATATTTATAGTAAACATGCTTTTCTCTATGCCCTAAGTAAAGTACAGTGAAAAAAATCGAAAATGGATGAATTTCTAGTTAAGATTGATAATTATGCATATGACAGTATTAAGATCATCTTGTAGTGAAATTAAAAACAAAAATATTGATTATCTACTATTCAAAAATTATTTTTCATGCTTTGTTTCAATTCTAAATATTCCTTACGCCTTATAAAAAAATGCACATAAAATGTTTTTACCCCTAAAACTTATCAACATATAAAAAAAAGATCAGAAAAAATTTGCATAATTTGCCGCATAATCAGTCCTTTTTGCCGCATAATCAATCATCTTTGCCGCACAATTTGGTCTGAAATTTTGCATAATTTTACTTTTTTTGCCGCATTACGTCAGATGCCCTGAATACATTACAGTCCGCAGGTATAGGTGGTTGTGCACATCTTGTCAATTTTTCTGGAACTGATACTGTAGCAGGAATACTAACAGCAAGGTGAGTTTTTATAATAGTTTACCACATACTTTTTTTTGAGTATTTTTTCATATATACAGGACAAAATGTAACAACTAAAGACATCGGTGTAAAAACAATGCAAGTACTCTCTGATCAAAGCATACATTCTCCTCAAAAATTCAGTATTGTGTTGTAAATTTGACATTTTGGGTGGTGGCTTACAGAAGGATTGACTGTATTATCCTTTTCATTTTTCTTAGAAACTACTATGGCTGTGAAATGGCAGGATTCTCCATTCCCGCTGCAGAGCACAGGTATTCAATCCATCGTTTGCTCTATTAATATATTGAAATCTCTATGCACAATGGTTACTTAATCAGTGTCCCCCATAGTCCAGAACTGGACCCACTTTTCTCAATAACAACTATATACAATAAACAGTGAACGAAGAAATAAAAGAAGCGCATGCATTCGAAAGAAAATTGAGAAAAGTGGGTCCACTTTATCACGTCCGCTCCAATTTTAAATTTTGGCCGCGAGCGCAAAGATAAAGTGGGTCCAGTTCTGGACTATGTCCCCCAGGGTGGTGGTTGTGCAGCAGGAATTGTCCTGTCACAAGATTGTACATTCATTTGCAAAATACTGACTGCATATGGTTTATCATTAGTACTATAACATCATGGGGTAAAGATGGAGAAATTGATGCTTTCAGGAATATACTTAATCAAGTAAGGAAACGAACATCATTCAGTTTGGGGCTCCTGTGTATTCTATGGCACTGAGATATTATAGATTTGTTCCCATGCAGTTGTTGGCTGATAAGTTGTGATTGGAAGTAATTACATTGCATGTAACATATAAGTGTCTTTACTCACATTTAAATTGGTTGATTGTTACATTCGTTGGTTACTTTATTTACATTCACTCTTGTATGAAATGTCTTGTTCATTTGATTGTTTCTTTATAGTTTCCTACAGGATTAGTTGCATGTGTCAGTGACAGCTATGATATATGGTAAGAATACAATACCACTGTCTTTTCCTGGACAGTCAAACACCATTCTCTTTTTGCTAGTCTCTTTTGCTGGAAAGTCACCCACCATTCTCTTTTTATCATTCTCTATTCCTGGACAGTAAACCACAGTCCTCATTTCCAGGACAGTCACCCTCCCTTCTCATTTCCTTTCCTAGACAGTCACACACACACCCTTCTTTATTCCTGGGCAGTCACTCAATGTTCTCTTTTCAAGGACAGTCATTGTGTCACACAGCAAAATTTTCATTTCCTGGACAATCAAGTCACCATTCTCTTTTCCTGGACAGTCACCAGCTACCATGATCTTTTTCTCAACTTCACCCACCATTGTCATTTCCTGGGAAATCATTTCTAAAGATTTTAAGTTACAAGCTAAAATACATTGTTTAGACTGCAAATGCATGTGTTTATAGATAAATGTTTATATGGTTGTTTTTACACTGAATTATTCTAGGCAAGCTTGTAGGGATTTATGGGGTAAAGAGCTGAAAGACCTCGTTGTGAGCCGGAAGGATAAAGGTTTGTAACGATTGGCCTGATGATTTACTTGTTCTAAATACTGACTAAACTTTGTGCTTGTTTAGGTACACTAGTTATCCGCCCTGACTCTGGTGACCCACCCAAAGTTGTAGTTGAAGTTTTACAAATACTTGGCAAAGCATTTGGCCACTCAAAGAACTCCAAAGGGTTTCATATGCTGCCTTCGTATTTGAGAGTTATTCAGGTAAGGAAACAGAATGCTTAGTAACATTAAACAATCTTTGACAATGATGCCAACACACAATCCAAACCTTTTCTAGACAATTTGCACACCAGAGTAGTAGAATTGCACCGTGTACATGTATCTGCTCCTGCAGCTATTACAGTCAAAATGGCACAAGCTTACCCCTTAAACATCAAAGATTTGATTCATTTTTGCATTATTGAAGTCATTATTCAACTGGAATTTGTTATCAAGTGAACATTGTAAACTTCAAATGTTACCTCGTGAATGAATATCATGATTTCACATCTGTTTATTTAAATGATATAATTGTAAATAATAAACAGTGGATTATTTGGCTACCATTGCTAAAAGTAGCCATGACCAGTTACAGCCGATCAGACAGCTGAAAAGCTAGGAAAATAGAATTTATGTATCAAATCTCTGTTTCTGAAGTTTGAATTTTTCATTATGTTATGCAAATTTCAAAACAAACCTTGATATCAAATTTGCAAAAATGAATCAAAACTTCGATGTTCAGGGAGTAAGCTTGAGCCATTTTGACTGTAAGTGCAACATTACTTGCAGCATTTGCCCCTTCAGAACTAGATTCGAGTCCTACTGGTGATTTTTACATTTTTCATTGTTGGGTTAAACGTTTGCATAATGTAACATGTTGTTGCTGTAAGAAACAATGCTGCAAGTTTTTGAAGGTCTTTCAAAAGCCTTCACATGTTGCTGCACATGTTATTTTCATTACATTGTTTCTAGGGTGATGGTATCAGCTATGAGAGTTTGACTGAAATTTTAGAAAACATGAAGCAACACAAGTGGAGTTCAGATAATCTTGCCTTTGGAAGTGGAGGTAATTAGAGCCCAAAATGTTTTGCCTCATGATGGTGTTCTTTTGAGAATGTTTTCCAATCTTAATGGAATTATGTATACTGTAAGATATATTTCAATCAAAGTTTGTGAACAATGCTGAAAATGCTAATTTCCAAAGACCTACTTGAGGTGTCTCACAGTAGTCTCTCATTAATAATTAATAATTAATAATTAATAATTATTATTATGCTTTCACTTTTCATTGTCAAGCTGCTTTGTACAACCTAAAATTCATATCAATCAAAACTTAATTATCTTGGCTTGATAACTGGGACAAAAGCTGATCATGTCCTAAAATGAAAAGTGGAAGCATAGTCAATAAAAATCTACTGTGAGCCACCTTAACTATTTTAAACAATTAAACTTTGCTGTTGTAATGTATTGTATTGTAACCCTGTATATCCATGTTGTCACATGATTAAAGAATGTCTTTTGGAGTACATGGCAGTATTTGACAGTTAATGTTTGCTATTCAAAGTCCGTCATCCTGCCATTTTTGTATCCTTGTTTCAATCTCTAATCTGTATAGTTCCAAAAACCTGTAGAATGGAAGGAGGACTGAAGGACACACTGCAAACCCCCTGGAACACTCTTTAGGGTAAAGGTTCACAGATATGATATGTCATCCTTTATCTCCATTCACAATCACCTTAATTTTATCAGGTGCATTGCTCCAAAAACTGAACAGAGACACTCAGAAGTTTGCTTACAAGTGTTCTTATGCTATAGTGAATGGAAAAGGGGTAAGCACTGTGGTAGTTAACTGAGGTGTTGGTCTAGTAAGTTGTTTTAGCATGGCTGATTGTCCTTGTAGGTCGATGTCTACAAACAGCCCATTACGGATCAAAATAAAAAGTCCAAAAAGGGTCTTCTCTCCCTAGAGAAAACTGACGATGGACAGTACATCACTGTTGAACAAGGCAAAGGAGATCCTCAGAAGGTAATTTCTGGTAAACACCATATTGCTGATTAATTTCTATCTTTTCCAGTTTAAAAATCACATTCATGCCGAATGCCAAGGAGAATCACTAGTCTAACAAAGAGCAGCTTGAGCAGCTATAGATGTCTTTTGAAGATATAATAGCCATAAAAGTAGTTGTAATTGCAAAATACAATGAATAGCTATGAGCACAGCTGACAACAATTACGCAGCAGGTGTAATCTCGCCCCTGTCACCCTGGAATACCAAGGATGAGCAATATGATATCTCCTAAGAATACTGCCTTAAGAGCTATTCATCTTGCCAAGTTATCAGCCATGTTGGTGTCTTGTCCTTTATTTGATTGTAGTCTTCAAAACTGCAGTTTGACTGACACCTCAGATTTTATTCTTTGAATAAGATCATGAGTACCAATATTTTGCATTTAAATGCCTTTTGGCTTCCCATATTCCTTGCTGTTCTCAACCTCCCAAACACTTGCACTTTTGAAGAACCATTCTCCACTGAGATGTTCAATTCATTTCTAGGATCTGTTGGTTACGGTGTTTGAAAATGGACGACTTATAAAGGAATACAGTTTTGAAGAAGTGAGAAGAAACGCTGAAATACCGTTACTTAAAAAACTCAAGGTAAGGACGTTAATAATTATAAAGAAAGAGGTTCCAAAAGGGTGTTCCAATCCAATCACACTTCGAAGCCCGATACTTGCTAAAAATTAGTCCAGTCCATTTGATAATTAAAATGCGTCAAGGTCTGAAAATGAGGTTCCTGGGGACGGAAACTGGGTCCCAGTACCTCGCACGAGGTTCGAGTTCTCTCTAACGCTGTAATTAGATGAAACACCTGTAAGACGGAGCATCGATAGAGTGGTTTTGAGGATAAACAGAGGAAGCACCATGGGCTTCCTGAAAGAAATACCAACATTAAACGTAACTGAATGGATTAACCATTTTTTGCATGGTATCGTGTGAGAGGGTTAAAAGATCTCATTCCCGTTAAGCAATTTTATTTCTATTCCAAGTGATCAAATCTCAGCGCATTGAGTCCTATAAAGGCTAATCCAAGCTCCAATTTTTACCTTAGGATAAAATCTAAATGCTTCTAATTTTGATTTTTGTCACTTTATTTAGGGTTAATGGTGACTAAGGTATAGGAATTAAAACCAGATCGTTTGCTGTTTCACTGAGTGCACGTCTAACACCGCAACGCATGCTCAGCGGAGAAGGGTCAAACGTCCGCCGAGTGAATGGTCAAACAAGCGTCTTGTTCAATGAAGTAGTTAAAGCCAAACTTGCTGTTTCATTGAATATGTGCGCGTCAAACAGTTGTTTATAATTGCTGTTTCAATTTATGAAGAAAATTTTGTAATATTACATATGTCACGGATGCAAGATATTTATAATTGGTTTAAACACAAGATGAATGCACACGTAGTTTCGACAACTAGTCCGGGGAGTGGGGGTGGGGGGGGGGGGGGGGGGGACTCTTATATAAGAGGGTGGGGATGCTCGTCGGAATTTAGAAATTGACCCCTAAAAGGTACCTGAGTACCTGAATTTATTTCTACCCCTAAAAGGTTCCAATTCAAAAACAAAAATATTGAAGAATCCAAAAAATTGAATTTGAACGTTACCTTAATTCTGTGCCTATTGTAAAGTACAGGCAGGCTGTTACACGGCTTCGTATCTCTGCGCATAGTTTCCCAGTTGAACGTGGCAGATATACGAAGACACCATATGAATTAAGGTTATGTTCTCTGTGTGATGAAAATGAAGTGGGGCATGAATACCATTGCTTATTCAAGTGTAAAAATAGCCAATTTGTTAATCTTAGAAATGTTTTTATCCAAGATATAGAATCTATTAATAATTGTTTTGCTCTTTTTCAAAGTGAACATTTATTCCTATACTTGTTATCAATGAATGATGACACAGTGTCAGGTGTTTTTGCTAAATATTGTTATAATATTCAATTATTGTACAACAAATGTAATGGTCAATAGTTTTATTGTATAGTGTATTTTTATTTTAGATTTAATTTTTGTTTGTATTCCTTATATGTCTTACTGGTGTTTTGTTTGGAATAAAGTTTATTATTATTTGTAAGCTCGGCCCCCAAGAATGATGGACGGATCAGAAAGGACAAAAACTTTATCGGCGTTGGAGATCGGGATGCAACGATTTTAGCTGTAATTTCTTCGACTGTGAAATTACGTTGGTTTTGAATAAGGTCAGTCTACAGCCCAACAAGGCATGGACTCTACAAAACTAAGAAATCTGAATTTGAATTTTTTTTACCACTTTTTATGTACTATTTTCAAATTAAAATCACAGCATTCCCATCAAAATATTCATTAAACGTAACATAAACCAAGAATCTACTGACTGTTTATTATTCAATATGAGTATGTATATACACATTTACATGTGCTAAAGTACATAACGCTTGTTTTGGCTTATAGTACATATCTGTACAAGTTAGTATTGACTACATCACAATACCCATAATGCCATTTGTTTTAGAAACGGCGTCAGCTTTTCAAATTCAATTTATTTTAAAACGTCTACTAGCAAAACGACTATCTAAATGTTAGCTACCGCCAATTGTTTAAGGCATTATGAGCATGCAAAAGAGGAGAATGGGCGTAATGACGTTTATTTGTTCTAAAAATGAATTTGTTGCATGGAAATGCTTCTGGAACACTGATACTTTCGGCCTGCGGCGAACTATGCAGGGAGCCCTGGCTCTGGGTGGATTGACACTGTTGTTTTTTGGCACGAATCTCTGTATTTTCATTGAAATTCTTAGAAAAAGAAGGTTATCACTGGGGCATACTTCAGCTTTATGGCCAAGTCTGTACTTGTCTAAATTTCTGCCAATGTCTGCCTCCAAGAAATCTCCTTGCGTACGGACTTTTAAAGCAAAGTGAGTAAAAAATTCTGATTTTGAAACTCGTGAGTTTTCGGCGCTAATACTATAAAACTGATTGATTCCTATTCCTGTACACTTCCAAATTGATGCATAACTGTATGACACAATGCTCACAACCACGGATCTTCTCAACTCCTTCCCCATCCCGATATTCCTGTCTTATTCCCAAAGTGCCTTGGCGACCTTGCGATTAGAGAAGGGGGCAACATGGGTGTAAATGTTAGAAATGTGTTACGAATTTTAGCGGAGGATAGGTTGTTAATGTTATGGGCGAATACTAAGAGTTTGCCGTGCAACGCTTTCTTCGTATTTTCTTTCATTCAGAGCTTCTTCGTTCTCGGCAGCCAGCTCTTCGGATAGTGAAGGTCTTGGTATATCTGAAACTTTAGAAAAGTTTGCGTTGATCATCAACACGGCCGCATCATATATTGGTTGCCATGTTAACTCGTAAAGTATACAACCGGTTTATATCATGAATGGAGATGGGACCAAAATGTGGGGACTGTAGCTTTTGAGCCACGAGCTTTTGAGCAGGGAGTGGCAAGGTTGGGAAAATGCATCAATGAGCGGGAATGTCAAAGAGCGGACCACAGAGGTGAAAGGAGAGTTTTTCTATACGCAAACCGTGTCACCCTATAGCACTTGTATTAACTTAATTTACCGTCTTGCATAAAAGAACTTCTTGCTAGCTCTGAAGAGTCCTCGTCAAGTGCTTTTCCAATGGCTGTAGCTGCTTGACTTACTAGTATAAACATCACAAAACCTTGTATTAATTCGTGCCAGTTTACATCTATTTCACGCTAAGGAGAACCTAAAACACGTTCTTTGATTTTCCACAAAGATTATAACTAGCCAATTAAAGCTAAATCTCATGGCTCCGTATAGAGCAGATTTTGTATCACTGTGAAACGGACCGTGCCGTGCCACTCGTTCCGTGGCCGTATCAGTACCGTGATATCTATAAAAACATTCGAAATTCCTGCCGTAGCCGTGCCGTACCGTAACCGAGCCGTTTTCACAGTCATACGAAATCTATTCTTGATCGGCGTAACGCATTTTCGCCAAGCCACCATGCAATATCTATAGACCAAAGTGCCGTTTTCGTACTAAAGAAATAACAGACAAATAAGTTTACCTAACGGGTTGTTCATCAAGGGATTCTGTTCTCCACCATTCACGTTCACCTCGCTGGTTGGCATGCCGTCATGGTAACCGTATTCATATAAACCTACAGATAACCAATCGTGTGTTCTCTAGCCAGAGTATCAGGCCCTACCCTATCAAGCCCTACCCTATCAGGTCCGAGAGGGTCTCAATGGATGGTGGCTACTACGGTTAACGGTTAATATTTTGGCTTTCTTACGATTACGGTTAAATTAAGTGGGTTAATAACTAATTTCTATTGTTCTTGATGGTTAAAAATTAATTTTTATTGTTGAGAACGCTGGAAAAAGCTATTACGACTAACTTTCCATTACGGTTAACGGTTAGTTTTTTCCTCTTATTACGGCTTACGGTTAAATTTTTGGCCCTTTTACGGCTAACGGTTAACCCCATTGAGACCCTCGTCCTACCCTATCAAGCCCTGCCCTATCAAGCCCTGGGTGAAGAGGGGAAAAGGGGGGGGGGGGCAAAGAGGGAGGGCTTTCCCTCCCCACTTTTCCCGGCCTTTCCTTTTCCCCCTCCCCCCCTTCCCCTAGAAAATCCTGATACTCAGGCCATGTGGTCTTAGGGTGTGTCTACATAGGCGATTCTGTCCCGTGGGCTGAGTTCGATACGGGACGTGTTTTACATGATTTATGAGTCTTCTATCCTCGACGACATGAAGTACTTTTCGTCCCGGACTGCATGGAACTCGTCCCGTGACGAACTTGACTAAGGCTGGGGCGAAATAGCCAATATAAACGCATCCATAGACTGGGACTAATTTATTTTCATTAACTCATCAATATAAAGCCTTCGTAGCAGCTCCCTAGGAAAGAGGGATGCTCACCAGATCAGGTACGTAAAATTGAAGGCAAAAACCTGGTCTGATTTTCAGTTAGTCTCGGGTAATCCGCGCTGTCCGCCTATGGGCGGATTTAGGGGAGGGGTGCAGGGGTTGCACACCCCCTCCTGAGATAACATTGAGCCCTTTTTTTCTAAATACTTCCCCTAAATATCCTCTTTCGGATTTATATAACGGTGCAACCCCACTTCTAAAGGATAATCCTAGATCCGCTAGTTTTCGACTTCCCCGTGGGAGGGAGGGGCAATGAGGAAATTGTATGACCCTTACCGTCTGAATATCAGATTGAAAACCAAGAAATGACAAGATGAATTACTTCCTATCTAAAGGAGACTAGCAAGTGAACCATTTTGGACTGCGTCGGTGTATAAAATGGCACAATTCATCCTTTGTCTAAGATTTCTTTGGTGGTTGGTTTGAACATATCATTTAACTTGTTTCATTGACCAAAAAATGACATTTATTATACTAAGCTTTGCGTGCGCGGATTTTGTAACGACTGATTTGTTGTTTACTTCATTTTACCCTGATGACGGGCCAAGGGCCCGAAAGCTTGGTATACAATAATGTTATTTTTGGTTGATGAAACAAGTTAAATGATAATATATTTATCTCCAAACGTACGGTGTTACAAGTTTCCATTCATACCTTGTTACTTCCTACCTACCTTGTTTCGTCAATTTGTTGACATCATAATCAGAATCTGCAAAAATAAAAAATATTAGCAGCTAAGGAAGGCTAAGGTTCGAAATGTTAGTAAGTTATCTCCAAATTTACGGTGTGCGATACAAGTTTCCATTCATCCCTTGTTACTTCCTACCTTGTTTCGTCAACTTGTTGACTTCATAATCAGAATCTGCAGAAATCAAAAATATTTGCAGTGAAGAAGGACTAAGGTTCGAAATGTCAGTAAGTCAGTATCTCCAAACTTACGGTGCTACAAGTTTCTATTCATCCTAGCTTGTTACTTCCCACCTACCTTGTTTCGTCAATTTGTTGACTTCATAATCAGAATCTGTTAAAATTAAAAACATCAGCAGGGCGAAGGAGGACTAAGGTTCGAAATGTTAGTAAGTCAGTATCTCTTACGGTGTTACAAGTTTCTATTCATCCTAGCTTGTTACTTCCTACCCACCTTGTTTCGTCAATTTGTTGACTTCATAATCATAATCTGCTAAAATTGAAAATATTAGCAGCTAAGGTCTAGCCTGATTAGCTGGCGATACGTAGCGGAGAGGGGAAAGAGAAAAAGAATTAAAACTGGCGCGCATTAATTGTCCCCCTTAGAGTGGTTTCTTCTTTCTTTTTTAATTAATTAATGAAATAACAATTACGATTGACACTTCCGCAAGCGGACCCTTGGAACCAAGAATTGGCGTCCACTTACTAGAGCTATACAATCATTGCCAAAATTGTTGGCACGATAGGTTTTAATCTGTGCGTAATTAATGGCCAAATGATTTTCTCCCCTCCCCGCACACCTAAATCAATACTGGGACCCCGGACTGGGACTGAGCACAAACTCTCCTGGTTACCTCAGAAACCGCAAAATTGTAAACGGGAGGCGTGGAGGACCGCAAAAGACGTGAAAAATGGTTAAATGTCAAAAAACTGTTCAAAATGTTATCGTTCCAAGTATAAATTTCAGTTGACAATGATTGTAGCTAGGTATCCGCCCGAATCGCTCTTTGGGCTAATTGTGATGGTCGCTCGATCTCACACATCGCTAGATGATCAATCAAAAGGAGTGAAAACTGATTAGGATTTTAGTCATCAGTAGTATAGGAAACAACACTAAATCACTAAAATGGTTGTTACTTACTTGGTAGATTCGTGGGTGCTTTTTGTTTTCGGTTATTTTGATGTCGCGGAGAATCGTGAAAATTTTTCAATCTGTTTCCTGAAAAAGAACAAAGAGAAATCAATTGATGCGCATGCAACAACTCAAACATATTTTCACTGTATATTTTTCTTTACATTCATGAATTTGGCACTGGAAATAGGGTTTAATCATATATATTATCTACAACTGTTTAATGACGCCTCGTTATTTAGAACGCGAGCTGTTCCTGGTAGCCGGAATAATTCTTTTGTCGATTATTTATTCCTGGGGACACTAAAAACAAAAGAGTTATCCAGCCACCATGGACAATTAGCCTTCATATAAACAGGACCTTATTTGCGTGTTTCTTTTAAGGCTGGTTCACACTAGCGTCGGAATCAGAATCGGAACCGTAAGAAAACAACAAAGAATTTAGGGATTAGAATACAAAAGAAAGGTGTTTTTCTTTGTTCCTTCCTTTGTCTTTGATTATGCTTATGCTTGGTCTTATGCTTCTTGCGATGCTTATGTCGATGTCTTATGTCACACGCTTGACTTAACTCTTTTGTCTTTTCCTTTGTTTTCTGCTTCCGATTCCGAATCCGACGCTAGTGTGAACCAGCCTTTAGAGCTATTCATCAGAAACATTTCGTAAAAATGAATTTATATGTAAATGTATTTGATTAAGAACAATGTTTCTGTAATCAGGCGTAATACAAGTACCTAAAGGCACGGACACCAGATAAAGCTCTTTCTACATCGTTCCGCGCAACAGTGGCAAGGTTGACACACGGCCGTGCAACTTTGTTGCGCGCCACGTTACAGAAAAAGTTTCATCATGACGTGTGTTTCCAGGCCTTTCAGTAAGTAAAAACTGAAATAAAAATGATGCATCATAACGGATTGTAATGGTGTATTTAGTTTACCTTTGCAATGTACATAACAAGGAGTGGTTCTCACAGGGCCTCCAAATCTTGAACAATCACGACCACCATATTGTAGAGGAGGGTTGGTGCACGTTCGGTGCTGATAACGAAGACCAGGACCGCACGTTGCACTACACTCACTGAAGTTAGAAAACGCAGTGTAGCCGCCATCAACTGCAAATTAACAGCTTGGCTTATTACTGAGTAAATAAATGGCAGTATAAAGGAGACAATGTTGCTATGATGGAGCAATGGTACGAAAACTGCTGTATAAGCAAAAGGTTCTTAGTTTGACTCCTGTTGACAAGTCATTCTCGCACATACTTAATTGTTTTTGGTTTTTGACTTCTTTCTTATCTGGCTCACTGTAGCTTTAAGTACCCCCCCCCCCCCCCCCCCAAGATCACTTTCTGGCAAATAGAAATAGGTATACGGAAATAGACCTTGATCTGAATATAAAGTATAGAGAAATTGGATTGTGCTTTGTTTCGATTCGTACACTGTGTTAAAGACTTACTTGGGCAGTGTTGTGTATTGCAGGCTCGTCGTTGTAAAACCTGTCTATTGTTGACTTTGATCATGCGCAGACGAATACCACCTCCACAACTTTTATCACATGGGGTGAAACCAGTCGTAAACACGTGATCTAGTGGAATAACATTTCCAAGGCAGCAACACAAAGAAGAAAGAATTGAGCAAAAAACATTAAATTTAGGCTATCAGGATACTGGCATATACGGGACCGGTTCCGGCTCAAAACTCGTATGCACACACATATATATGATTTTTATTTATTGTATTTCTATATGATTGAAATTATAATATTTTCTTCCCCGTAAGGTTCACGTGCAGATGAAAACCTTTTTTATGGATCTGATTTTTGGGCCGGATTCCTTTCTAGCAGTGCATCCCTTTTGAACATAACCTTAGGCTGCGTATACAATAGTTCCCTACACCGCCGTGTTTAGTCTTGTCACGCAACGATCCACAGAGCGTTATTTTTAAGGTTATTTTTAGTAACCGGAAGTTGACGCCATCGCGCGCGCAAGCAATGAAATTTGATTGCCGGAGTTTAAAAATCTTCGCGCGTTTAAAAATCTCTTGACTTTAATTAACTTTAAGACGTATGTAATTGTTGCTTACCACATAGTTTGCAGGCTTTTCTACAGTATCGTTTCATTAGTTCATTAAAAGTCAAACAATAACGTTGCTTGGCCCATGCCTCGCATACTTTAGGGAACATGTTGTCGCACTTTTCTGAAAAAACTAAGAAAAAAATGGCTTGCGTCAATTTGCAATTAATTAAAATAGTAGTTATTGTCTCACGACACTATTACATGCTGCATTTTTTGTGTGCAATTGGCCTCTCATTTGGGGTTACGAAACAAGGAATTAAAGTTGCAGTCGTTGCGGTTCAACTTTTTGCAACAATTACAACGGGGCCGTTCAATTAAGTTTGGGGCCGTTCACAAACCGTGACAGTTCGGCCTATAGCGTTCACACGTGACCTGAGGAACTGTAAAGTGTGCAAGTTTGGGACCTTAAAAATAGGTCTCACTTTGGGGCCGGTACAGTCAAACTTTGTGCGGACGCGTGTAAACACTAGAACAAAGATTTTTGCACAGTTTGCGCGGTTGAGGCCTGGGATCGCGACCCAAAATGAGGACGGTCCCGTGTAAAAGGCAAGTACAGGCCCCAAACTTGTATGGTTCCAAACTTGAACGGTCACGTGCAAACGGGGTCTAAACCTGCAACTGTTGCGCATGCATAACGTTACAAGCAACTGTTGCAGGGGTGGACAAGATGCAACAAAATTTTCACCGTGTGTCCAGTCCCTAAGCTTCTGTAAACGTGCTCGAATACATCCCGCGGGTCGAGAAACATGCCCCTGAGGATGTACATAGCCTTAGCCTCCTCCGCAGGCAACTTTTTATATTTGGGCTTCCATTTCGTGCCAGTCCTCTCCGAGCTCCCACAGGAAACCCAAAAGCAATAAAACTCAAAAGAGGTGCCTACGGAAGAGGCTGGTATAGCCTATGATTTGTTTTTTTATAGCCTATTTTGGAAACGTTTTTCAAATACTCACATACTGATACTGTATGAGGCTTAGTACTTTCGTTAAGGTTGTCTTTGGTGTTTGAAGCAGGAATTCCATCAGACACATTACTAGCCTTTGGGGTGTTTGTTTTCCGCCAATATTCAAGAAGTCTGTCAAAATTGTCTCTATTCTCTTGGCGTTTTTCTTGAGTTCGAGCAACAGCACCTCGAGCTATGATGTCAAACTTATCGTTGACTAACTTTGGACTTCCCTTGATGACCTCGTCCACTTGTATATTTTCCTTAGGTTTGTTTCGTTGTATCGTGTTGAACATATCATTCTTTATATATGTCTGCTTAATTTGGGGTTTCATTGTTGTTTCATTAGATAGATAGATTGAATTTTTTGGTGAACCGTTTATTGCCATATTGCTGTGTTTCTTGTCACTTTGATGGCGCAAATGTTCGGGAGTCCCGTTGACGTTAAGTTTTAACTTTACTTTTTGGCTATTTGGTGCATCTTTCGCCTTGTTCTGTAGTTTTCGTTGCTGTGTGATGACATTATTCATGTCTTGAGGAAAACGTAATTCAGGGACACCAGATATTTGTTTTGTCTTAGTTTTTGCTTCAAAATTGTTATTTAGAAAAGTGTGTAACTGTTTGTCTGCCTTTGGCTTACTTGAAGTACTTTTGATCTCTCTTTGTGATTTATGTTGATACAATTTGATACCGTTATCAAATAGTTCGTGAGGAAAACGAAATTCAGGTGCACCGGACACTTGAGCAGTTTTTTTGACAACATTTTCTGTCTGTTGTTTAGCTTGATTGATCTGTTGTTTGTTTTGTAGTTGCCAAGCTAGTTTGTTTACTTTCATATCGATGTCTTTTTCCATTTCAGACAATGTTTCTGGGTTGTTCTCAGAATGGATAAGTTTGAAGGCTGTGGATGTAATATAAACAAATCATTGCACTGCAGAAAAATGAAATTGATTTGTTATAAAACAATATTTATTGAAATATTTAAACCAATCAGAGCGGTCGTAAGATTCTATGACGTCATATATGCGTGTTCTGTAACCACACACGGTTTTAGACCAATCAGAACGTAAAGTGTGATCAAATCAATATCCACTATATACATTCATGTTGTCCGTTCATGGCATTGAACGTTATTCATTTATACAAGTAGATATGAAGCATGCATTCTTTAAGGTGAATACAAATTAAACGCAATCATGAAGTTATGATAAATTATGAAGAACACCATTATATATCATAATGATTGTTACCGCCAAAACACTTGTATCGCGACCGACAACTTTAAAACTTCGGTTGGATTTTGGGTTTTTCTGGTCCACCAATCATGTGAAGGTGGCGGAGCTTATGCGAATGTCTTCGAACTGACCTTGATCCACGTTCGCCATCCGCCTTAAGGTCCCATGAAGACATTTGCATAAGCTCCGCCGCCCCCTTCACATGATTGGCGGTCAGAAAAATTAACCCAAAATCCAACTAAAAGTTTGAATTTGTTGTCGGTCGCGATACAAGCGTTTTCGTAGTAAGGTTAACATCGAAAAGTTCTGACTGTAACTTTATTGCGTTTCTATTCAACATAAAGATATGAAGGAAGAGATTCTATTTACCATAAAGATATGAAGGCAGAGATTCTATTCACCATAACTGAGATGTGAAGGCAGAGATATATTATTAACTTACCGTGCTTTATTTCCCTAATAATTTCATTCTCCTTCTTTGTTTCCTTTGGGTAGGGTTCTAGACAAATGTTAAGCAAAATCCCATTAGAAAAATGGAATCTATTTGTCCTATATATAAAATATTTATGGGAATATTTCAACCACTTAGAGCGCCTGTTAGATTCAAAGACGTTATCTGTGCGTGTGTACTGTAATCACACACGATTTTCAACCAATCAGAACGTGTGTGATCAACTAAGTATCCACTCCATATGCATTATGTTGTCCGTTCACGGCATTCAGTGTTATTTGTAGAAGTACGTAGATCTAGATACAGAGCAATCTTTAGGGTGAATACAAACGCAATTAAGTTACAGTCACAATGCTTCAACGTTAACCTAAACGCCATCATCAAGTGATAATGACAATGGCGTTAAGGTTAATGTCGAAATGTCAGTATTCACCATAAAGATGTGAAGCAGAGGTATATATTAACTTACCGTGCTTTATTTCCTTGATAATGTCATAATCCCTTTGTATTTCGTTGGTATCATGTACCTTCTGCATTTTATTGGTGTCATGTTCCTTCTGCATTTCGTTGGTGTCATGTTCCTGTTGCATTTCGTTGGTGTCATGTTCCTTCTGCATTTCATTGGTGTCATGTTCCTGTTGCATTTCGTTGGTGTCATGTTGCTTCTGCATTTCATTGGTGTAGTGTTCCTGTTGCATTTCGTTGGTGTCATGTTGCTTCTGCATTTCATTGGTGTAGTGTTCCTGTTGCATTTCGTTGGTGTCATGTTGCTTCTGCATTTCATTGGTGTAGTGTTCCTGTTGCATTTCGTTGGTGTCATGTTGCTTCTGCATTTCGTTGGTGTCATGTTCCTTCTGCATTTCATTGGTGTAGTGTTCCTGTTGCATTTCGTTGATGTCGTGTTCCTTCTGCATTTCGTTGGTGTCATGTTCCTTCTGCATTTCATTGGTGTAGTGTTCCTGTTGCATTTCGTTGGTGTCATGTTCCTTCTGTATTTCATTGGTGTAGTGTTCCTTCTGCATTTCGTTGATGCCATGTTCCTTCTGCATTTCGTTGGTGTCATGTTCCTGTTGCATTTCGTTGGTGACATGTTGCTTCTGCATTTCGTTGGTGTCATGTTCCTGTTGCATTTCGTTGGTGTCATGTTGCTTCTGCATTTCGTTGGTGTCATGTTCCTTCTGCATTTCGTTGGTGTCATGTTCCTTCTGCATTTCGTTGGTGTCATGTTCCTGTTGCATTTCGTTGGTGTCATGTTCCTGTTGCATGTTATTGGTGTCATGTTCCTTCTGCATTTTATTGGTGTAGTGTTCCTGTTGCATTTCGTTGATGTCGTGTTCCTTCTGCATTTCGTTGGTGTCATGTTCCTGTTGCATTTCGTTGGTGTCATGTTCCTGTTGCATTTTATTGGTGTCATGTTCCTTCTGCATTTTATTGGTGTAGTGTTCCTGTTGCATTTCGTTGATGTCGTGTTCCTTCTGCATTTCGTTGGTGTCATGTTCCTGTTGCATTTCGTTGGTGTCATGTTGCTTCTGCATTTCGTTGATGTCATGTTCCTTCTGCATTTCGTTGGTGTCATGTTGCTTCTGCATTTCGTTGTTATCATGTTCCTTTTGCATTTCGTTGGTGTCATGTTGCTTCTGCATTTCGTTGGTGTCGTGTTCCTTCTGCATTTCGTTGGTGTCATGTTGCTGTTGCATTTCGTTGGTGTCATGTTCCTTCTGCATTTCGTTGGTGTCATGTTGCTTCTGTATTTCGTTGGTGTCATGTTGCTGTTGCATTTCGTTGTTGTCATGTTGCTTCTGCATTTCGTTGGTGTCATGTTGTTTCTGCATTTTATTGGTGTCATGTTCCTTCTGCATTTCGTTGGTGTCATGTTCCTGTTGCATTTCGTTGGTGTCATGTTGCTTCTGCATTTCGTTGGTGTCATGCTCCTGTTGCATTTCGTTGGTGTCATGTTGCTTCTGCATTTCGTTGGTGTCGTGTTGCATTTGGTTGGCTTTTCGTTCCTTTTGCATTTGATTACCGCTTTTTTCTTTTTGCATTTGGTTGGCGTTTTGTTCCTTTTGCATTTGGTTGGCGTTTTGTTCCTTCTGCATTTGGTTGGCGTTTTGTTCCTTTTGCATTTGGTTGGTGACATGTTCCTGTTGCATTTGATGAGCGTTTTGTTCCTTTTGCATTTGGTTGGCATTTGGTTCCTTTTGCATTTGGTTGGCGTTTTGTTCCTTTTGCATTTGGTTGGCGTTTTGTTCCTTCTGCATTTGGTTGTTTTTTTGTTCCTTTTGCATTTGGTTGGCGTTTTGTTCCTTTTGCATTTGGTTGGTGTTTTGTTCCTTTGGCATTTGGTTGATGACATGTTCCTGTTGCATTTGATTAGCGTTTTGTTCCTTTTGCATTTGGTTGGCGTTTTGTTCCTTTTGCATTTGGTTGGCGTTTTGTTCCTGTTGCATTTGGTTGGCGTTTTGTTCCTTCTGCATTTGGTTGGCGTTTTGTTCCTTCTGCATTTGGTTGGCGTTTTGTTTCTTTTGCATTTGGTTGTTTTTTTGTTCCTTCTGCATTTGGTTGGCGTTTTGTTCCTTTTGCATTTGGTTGTTTTTTTGTTCCTTCTGCATTTGGTTGGCGTTTTGTTCCTTTTGCATTTGGTTGTTTTTTTGTTCCTTTTGCATTTGGTTGGCGTTTTGTTCCTTTTGCATTTGGTTGTTTTTTTGTTCCTTTTGCATTTGGTTGGCGTTTTGTTCCTTTTGCATTTGGTTGGTGACATGTTCCTTCGGTGTTTTGTTTGTTTCATGCTCCTTTTGTGCTTTGTTGGTGAAGGGTTCTAGACAATATTTAAATCAAAATGCCATTAGTCCATCTCAATGCACGTAGTTTTTGTATTTTTTATTGTCTTGGGCCCACAGTAATTGGTTACACTGTTGTGGTATCCCTGCCTTATATTGTATTTGTTTTTTGTATACTAAGGCGAAGCTTAATAAACAATAAACAATAAACAACGTCCTGGCTCCCCCATATACATTATTAATGTAGTTCTTTTTCCTCCAAAAACATCGATTTGAAATTGATTTACAATTGAACACGACGTCAAAATGCTACAAGTTGCGGTAGAGATATTACTAGACATTGTACCTTGTTCTATTTTAAGGATCATGTCATCACTATTACTTTGGTCATCCATTGCTGAAAAGAAATCAGACGAACTACAGTCAGCTGAGACTCGATGCACCTTATACTACTCTGGAAGATAAGGGGGAATGAAATAATAGTAACAGCAGATTAAAGAAAAGCAGACAATTTTTCAATATAAAACGAAAAAGTAACGCATTTTATCGGAAAAGGCAGTTAAAGGTGTTGCCATGACACCTTAAACTGCCAACATCAGGAGGTTCGGACTCCGCGCAAACTTTAAGACGTCAATTCTTTAACAGCCAAATTGACGTGCTGCACCACTTATTATTTTTACAACTCGAACCTGTCTCGAGTTCGGTTGCATGCTTAAAACAACTTCAGTTCGCGATGGTAGCTGCATGGAAACTGATTGTTTAAGTCCCCCTCCCCCTTCCCCCAAAATTTATTCATTTACAAAACTTCAGAGCGCACAAATAGCTCGCGGTCGTTAACTACTTCTAAAAATAGCCCAAATGCGGCACAACGTCATATCACGTGACGCACGTCTCACTCTCCTGGTCATACCCATGCTTTCCTGGTAAATACCTTCTGCAGGGTTTACATCACTAAACGTTTTATCTGAAACATAAAAACAAAGTTTCAATTAGTAGGGCAGTTTTCGTATGACTGCGAAAATGGCATGGTCACGGCACTCGGTCACGGCACTCGGTCACGGCACTCGGTCACGGCACTCGGTCACGGTAACGGCATGGTCACGGCATGGTCACGGCATGGTCACGGCATGGTCACGGCACGGTCACGGCATGGTCACGGCACGGTCACGGCAGGAACTTTGAATGTTTTTTAGACATCACGGCACTGAGACGGTCACGTAACGACGCAATCATTTCCACACTGAAATTTCACTATCTTCCTTAAATATCGGTATATATGTCACTTCCACTTTTACGTTATCTGATTTTTACATTATCTATTATTTTTGTACCTGTAGGAATTCCTACATCGTCCACTACCTCGTTAACATCATAACCATCGTCTTCATCTGTCTCTATAATAGAATAAAAATGTCTGTACATTGATAAGACAAAGGTGATGGCCATTTGTTACTGTCCAATATTTGTTTAAAATCAAACATTTGAAGGGTTGTACTTGTTAGAACGTGATTGCGTTAGCGTGCGCGTACATATTTATCGCGCCTGTTTGATAGTATGTGCATGTATGCAGGGACTAGACCAGAAAGAAGGTAGGCTCTCGCTAGGGTGGAGTGAGGAGTTTTGCCCCCTCCCCAAATCAGTATTTTTGAGAGTAAAACGCAATTGGAAACATGTTTATAAGCTACAAATGAGAAGTGGCGTCAGCCACCTTCCGCAGCTTCTGGTATGTGTGCTTGTTAAATACCTATAGTAGTATCTTTACCAAGAATAACTGTTTTCTTCTGTGCCCGACGAAGACCTGAATGCGAGAAAGAGTAGCATTAGGCTAAGCAACATGATCGATGAAAGATTCGGTGGAATCATTCTAACAGTGTCCATAGTTATTGTGTATCAAATAGCATTCAAGAGACATAAAAACCGAGATATGATGCTCATGAGATTACAGGCAGCAAAAACAAAACAAAAACAAAAACTAAATCATAAATAGATCTATAAAAAGCGCACTGGCTCGCAGCCTGTTTATACACCTATTTCAAAAAAGGTTGTCGTATGAGAGCTCTCAAGCCTACGCGACTAGACCGAAAAGGAGTATGGGTTGTAGCAAAACTACTACTTCACATCACTTCACTTCCTTTCCGCTTTGGCATTGACTTTAGCATCAGTAAGTTAAGTTCTTTAGTAGTATAGATCAGAGCAAGCTGAATTTGAGCAATCGTGTGTGATTTTTTTGATTTTATAACTTAAGTAATTTCTTCCCATACTCCCTTTCTGGTGAGTCGCGTAGGCTTTATACCGACAACGTTTATTGAAATGGGTGTATACAATAGTACCTTTGTGTTTACATTGGGCTCGTTTAATAGAAAATGAAGCTGAGTCCATTAATAGTTGTCTTTTCACTTGACCAGGTGCAAGTCCGAGCTCCATGTATTTGTTGTACGTCAAAAACCACGATGGATGATGGGTTAACTCAAACGTGTAAAGTAAGGGATGTTTTTGTAGTTTAACGACATGGAATGTAGTGTCTTTGGCTAAAAGACAAGGGGATATATAATGGAAAATATAAAGTGCACATTAATGATATTAAAAGCACGCTGGGGAGATGTAGAACAAATGAGCAAAACACTCGATATCTATAAGGCTTTGTGTCACTAGGCTTGCTTTACTTGTGTTAGTATACAGCTCCCAGGGTGTGCAGAGAGAAACGGGCATGGGCTTTATTATAATTGCTTATAAACAACAATGTTGTCGTGTTCTCTACTTCTTCAAGAAAACCCAATGCACCTTTTTCTGTAACATTCCGCGCAGAGCAGTTTCACTCTTGTCTACCCCTGAAATGTTGTGCATAACGTCGTAGAAAATGTTACAGAAATAGAACTCGAACGTAAACCTGGAGCTATTGCGCACAACTGTATATGTTGTAGGGTTGAACGATGCAAATCTGTGTTGCGCGAAAAGTTCCATCGCCTGTTTGGTTCCTTATTTTCAGAACCTTCGCGCGCGTGCTATGTATTCTCAAACGTACAGTCCGAAACAGGAATATTAGTCCAAACACACTATGCAACGTTTCTTGCGAAGTTGCGAGCACGTACAGCAGTTGCATCGTGTGTGCCTATGCACCCCCTGCAACGGTTGCGCGCAAAAATATAGAGTAAAAAGTTACATCATGTTTCAGAAGGCAAACGTACTGTTTTTAGTTTGAGCATACTATTCCTATAGTGAGAAGCACCTTTCGCGTGCGCCAACAATGACTTTTTCTCCTTCACTGATCATTTACATACAAACAAATGACATTCATATAGGAAACTTACCAAATAATTCGTTTTTCGAGGGCTTCTCAAGATGAAACCTGTAATTTTTGTGCCTCAAATAAAATCCAGGATGCGTAATTGATTCAATAGCGAACATTCCTTTTTGATCACCCAAGAAACCCCCTGGTCGTAGACGAAACTTGTCTGGACGTCGTCCCAGAAATGTTCGTATAAAATTTGCTTGTATTCCATAATTATGTAGTTTCTTCGTCGAATCATGATTATAGGGCTTTGATGATAAAATGTATATACAAGCTTGACCATATCTTCTTCCTAGTGATAAAACCAACGCGTACCAGATTGGCATGAAATGAACAAGGTTAATGCAAGAATTAAAGACTATTAATTATAGTTTTTATTTGGGGAGGAGATCATGAACAGGCCTACTCCGGGACCATAAGTTGCCTTAAAACGCCTCAAAATGCCTTAAAACGCCTTATAAAACGCCTTAAAACATGCCTTAGAATACTCAGTATAGCCTAAAGTAGTATTTCAGTTAATTCAACTCTTTTAATAACTGGTTGCCTTAAAACGCCTAAAAACGCCTTAAAAATTACACAAATTTCTCCACATTTTCTTAAAACGCCTTAGAACGCCTAAAATTGCATTAAGTTGCTGTAAAAAACGGCGACTTAAGAACCCGTGATAGGCCTATGAACGGGCTACATTCACTTAATGATATTCATGATCTCATTATCCATGCGTATTACAATTTTCTGTTTATGTCGGCATTACAGACAGAACTTTAGAGAGTGCACAGTGGCAATGACTTGATAATCCCATGATTCTTTGCGGTTCTCAGGTAAAATGACAACACTCTTGAAATTCGTTGTAGATGAATATCGGTCTTCGACAAGTTTTGTAATTTATAACGATTATCACTAGGAAAGAGCCAACAAAAACAAAGGAAGATATAAACAAGAATCAATATAATAACAAAAACAAGGGCTGAAGATTCCTGCAGACTTCCTTATCAACAGAGTATAGATGTATTTAATTCGCTACTGACCTTCAGTTGCAGTTATCGATATAAAACAGATGTAAAATATTGCCAGAGAATATAAATAAATATATCTGTGTTCCATTATCCAAGGGATAGACACAATCAACGGTTAAATAAACATGTGTTTAGACTATCTAGCGGCCATTGTAGTGCTAACGGTACATTGACCTACCAAGGGATGACGTCATAAGATGGTTGAGTCGGGGTTATAATACAAACACCAGTCACTGTTGGTATTTTGTAGTACAAAAAGTGTCTCTATATTGTCGGATATTGACAATTAATGTCGGTTTTATGAAAGTTAATTATATAACGTCATTCGATTGGTTAGTCAATTGATAGAACTACTACTGCTTTTTCTCATCCTTAGAAACTATGAAAATCTTAACATTTTCTGGTTTCAAAACATGTGCAAATTCATTTACAGATGAACTCTTTTACTTTGCAAAGATCTTTAGTTTGGTGGTATTTTACACGTTTTTAAAACAAAAAATTGAGGTTGTTGGCTTCAGTACTCCGTGTGACGTCAGTGATTGTCATTCATATTCCAACCAGAGATCGATATTGTGAAGACATAAAGTATAGCTATTGTTTATTTTATTTTATTTTTATTTTATTGATTTTGCCAATTAGGACACCGCAACAGCTTTAGTAAGGTATCAAGAAAGTCCGACCAGCGCACCTGTCGCACGGACTATTTCACATCAAAATAGCTTTGACACGATCATTCAACCATGAATAAATCACATGTTCTGTGACCCACACAACCTATTTCAGTTTACTGTCAGAACTTGTAACATTTGTGAAAGGAAAAACTTGACAATGGAATGAAAGTAAATCCAAAACAGAAACAAAGAAAAGGAAACACGATAACATTAAACAGGTATATGTTAGATATAACACCTGTGTTGCTGCGAGATTGGAAAAAGTGAAAAAGTTCACTGGTTTGTCAATGATGAATATTTGAATATTAGACATTTTTCGTCTTGACTCAAAGATATATTTGATAGTGAATTTGATATTACCTGAATAGAAAAAGCAAAAAGACAGACAAAAAAGGACTACATAGTCTGTAATTGCTTTTATACAATAATATCTAGAAAGTATAATAATTGGTTGAAAAATAGCATAAATATGGTCATTTCTATTTTGTTTACAGACGATATGGTGTAAGCTGGTAATTTGTGGTGCTTGACTTGACTGTACATACAGATATGAATAAAAACACTTGTTTGTTTGTCCTGTTGCATTTTCTACTTTTAGGTAAGAATAAACTCGATTTTTACTTTAATTTTTTCAATGATAACAATATAATGATGATCTGATGATGATGATGATGAGGTTCATGATAACGGGTGGACTCAGGATTATAATGATGATCTGATGATAATGATTGATGATAATGATGATGATTGATGATAATGATGATGATGATGATGCGGTTCATGATCATGGGCGGACTAGTTGGACTCAAGATTATATTTCAGGAGGCGTTACAGCGTTGAAGAAATCAGAAACTGTGCAAATCGATGATCCAGAAGATATTTATATGAAAAGATTCAAGAATTAAATAGAAAAGGGCCCAAAATCGTCCTTGAAGGGAGTGGGAGAAGGGGGTGTACACGCCGTGCACCCTCCCCTCCTAAAATTCACCCCTGATGAAGTCTTGATGATATAGCTATGATTTCAATGATAGCGCGGTTTTCGTATGAATGAGAAACTTACCGCGCCGTACCGTGACCGTGTCAGTACCGTAATGTCTAGAAAAACATTCGAAATTCCTGCCGTAACCGTGCGGTGACCGTGCTGTTTTCCCTGCATGTCATACGAAATCGGCCCTAGTGACTGCGGTGACATTAGAACATTGAAGTACTGCAAACTTAATATTGACAATGGTTACCATGGTAACTATTAGGGCGAAGTTAACTATTGATTGACTGGTTACCATGGTAACTATTAAGATTAAGTTAATGATAATGATAATACATCAAAAACTATCAGCACTACACTTGTACTACCATTGCTCAAAACCTGTTGCGAAACTTTAGTTGTCACGTTTGACTAAAGCTTGTCAGATATTTACGAAAACGACACGTTTTTCTGCTGATTAAAATATTACCTCTCTCAAAGTGCAGGGTATATATCTCTGAGACACATTCACCATATTTTTGCGCCTTTTGTTCCTATTTTTGTTCACGTTTTTCTGCATGCCTTTTGTTCACGTTTTCCCGCCTTTTGTACACGTTTTCCCGCCTTAATTTGTTCACGTTTTCCCGCCTTTTGTACACGTTTTCCCGCCTTAATTTGTTCATGTTTTCCCGCCTTTCGCTTGCGTTTTCTTGCCTTTTGTTCACGTTTTCCCGCCTTTTGTTATTTCAGATTTTCGCGCCCTTTTCAGCCAATGATAGCCATACTAATACTAATAATAAGCGTTTGAAATCATAATAACAACTGAATCAATGAATGAAGATTAATAATGATAACAGTTTTATAATAACATTTTTCTCTTTAGACGACCTTCTGAAGGCAGTTGCCTTGGATAACAACCCAGAAGACCAGGAAGAAAATATCAACAATGTCAAAAGCGTTATTCTTCATCAGCTTGAGGATCAGATCGATAAACTTTCATTCCCTGGTCCCGTGGACACTGAAGCTTTTGTGCGCAACAAAATACAGGAATACTATTACCTAAGAAGTGGAAAGAGAAAACTGGACTGGATGTACAAACCATACAAAGGAACTACTCCTCATATACAGGAAATCTTTCTGGGGCGTTGTTGGGATTATGTTCAAAATAAAGATACGTACTTATTGGGCTCTAAAAATATAAACTGCGAGGCCTTATGGAATTCATTTGTCAAAGCATTTGCTAACAAAGACCCTTGTGAAGTTAAAAGAAAAGATTATGGGGAGTTTTTTAGCCTTTTTGTAGAAAAACCGCTGGTTGATAAGGTAGGTCGTTTTCAAGGAGCACGTGTAGCTAAGCTCGTAAGTGCACGGCCTTCTGAGCGCGCGAGAGGTCTGGAGTTCAATTCCCAGTCACCTCACACTCGTTTCGACTTCCTTTCATTCTGTGTAGCAGTTTAATTAGCTTTAAATACCCTTAAGACGAAGTGCATTGTCGGTTTCCTGGGAGATCAGATTCCTGCTGAAGGAGCTGCCGACGCTAAATATTACTGCATGCTTCATGGGTCACTTTTTGATGATTGATTTTTTTTGCCAAGCTGCGGATCGTTTATAAATCTGACTCTGTTTACGTCCTCAACTGTGTCTCTATTTGTCCAGTGCATTGAGGCATGCAGATCTCCTTGCCACTTCCTAACGTTCTCCTGGTTAAATGACCATTGAAATTGTAACGTTGCAACCTTTTAATTATGTGGGCTCGTCTCTGCAGTCACGCTGCAACTAACGCATTTGGAAATCTTGGAGTCGCCTTGCACCTTCACTTTAATGTATCTGTGCTTTTGTCTGTCTGTTTTCTGTTTATCGTCTATGTTGTCTGTCTGTCTGTCTGTCTGTTTGTCTATCTGTCTGTCTGTCTGTCTGTCTGTCTGCCTGTCTATCTGTCTGTCTGTCTGTCTGTCTGTCTGTCTGTTTAACCGTCTGTATTATTTGTATTTATACAAGGTCCTGCTGTGGTCAGGTACACGAGAATGGGCGCACACATACTCACGCTTGTTCAACAAATATGTGACACTAGAGGATACATTAGCAGGGTTTGTAAAATTAATATATAATCATATCCTATGTAGAAATTACACAACCCGGCCAGATATAGTCGTTCTCAAAAATCTTCATATATTTTGACACCGAAAGAACTCTTAGGTGACTCAATTCAAATTGCTCTGTACGAGAGATCATACAATATAGCTAGGATTCTAAAGTCTCGTCATTCGGCTTCGTTTTGTTTCCCATGTCCCGCTTTCCGAGATAAAACGAGCAAAGTACAACATAACTCCGAGCTCGGCGGCATGAACGGTTTATAAAAGTCGAAAAGGTAAGCTGAGTAACCTAGCTCGACACAAATTTGAAAATAATTAAATAAATATTGAAAATAAAAAACCCGCAAAGCATTAAAAAAATTCAAAGAAAAAAACAAGAATTGAAAAGAAAAGAACGACTAAAGAAGAAAAAGTGAAAAAAAAAAAAAAAAAAACCCCCTCCGTCCCCAAGAAGGCTCGAACCTGTAACATCTATATAATCACCCCCCGGAAATAAATTAAAAAGATAAGTAAATAATAGAAAAATAAGAAAAAGATAAATAAATTTTGGGACGATTCTCCCGAGACATTCTGAGAAGCTGAGACATCGAATCGACTTACGTTACGGATGAAGATTTCGGCCCCATCCACGCTATCCCGGTGCTACATAAAACAGTTGACTTAGCCCGAAGGCCAGGGAGGGAGACGATATCCGGACCCTAATCCATACCTTTAGATATCACCTTAGACCGCTGCGCTATCTAGACACTTAATAAAATAAAAGTCTATAATTGGGGTAGTCTATTCGGCGAAGTTTCATTGTGATGCTAATATGATTGTCCCAACTCCTCAGGGGGAGAAGAGAACCAATCAGAATCCATCCATTAAAATTATGATTTCGTATTATAAATAGAAAGCGCAAATAAAAGATTAAATTTTCGTAAGCATGTTCAAGAGCATCGTTTTTTTTGCAAGCGGTCACGGTACTGACTGTTTATGGCGTCTCAATATGCCGGATGATTGTTTCTGATATTGAAAGTCTTCGATAAATAAGTAAGAAAAACGATTTCTTTGACTCAAGGGCAATCCTAAATCGGCGCGAAGGCTAAGGGCTTGATAGATCAGTAAAGTAAGCGGGTGCATGTTTATCCTTTGGTATTATGAATTCCACATAAACGTCGCTGACATACACACCAAGATTACGGTAGAGAAATTCAGTGAATTCAATTAAGAAGACGCACAAACTTAAGAATCCCACATTCCTGTGCTACTCTTCTTTCGCAATTTGCGTATCCCGATATCCCGCTCGCATCCCGAATCGCACTTCCAAACGAGTCAAAACCTGTTTCCGCTAAACGTACGTATATTGTACATGTGGACCTCTTTAAAGAAGTTTTTTCAGTGTTAAAATACAGATTAGAACAGTTTACGTATGAGTGAGCTAGAAACGGACCACGCCGTACCGTGACTGTGCCGTGTATGAGTGGGAAACGGACAGGTACAGTTACGGTAAGGGCACGGTACGGCACGGTCCGTTTTGCACTTATATATGAAAACCGCTCTATAAAACTTTCGAATTCCCGTGCGGTGTCCGTGCCATTTTCCCAGTCATACGAAAACGCTCTATGTCATGGATAGCCATTTATTTTATAAAATATTTGAGATATAAAGCGCACGCACTGATTGGCTAGTTACCATGTATATATCAGAAGAAAGAGACAAGACTCGCTCTAAAACGTCAAAAAAAAAAAATTATGAAAGCAATATTAATCAATGGTGCTTATGCGTAGCAGTCTGTGAGAAACAAGAGAGCTTTTAAGCTTCGCGTACATGGGAAACGGCAAACGGCAGAAAGGATCACGTGACTTAGTTTGTTTGCGTCAGGCGTTGTCGTTTTAACATGAAGGTGAGTCATTTCGTGTTTGACGTAAACGTGAAAAGTAACACTGCCGTTAAAGTGCCAAACGCTCAACGCCAGGCACGAATAAAGCAGGTAGCGCGATCCTTTCCCGTTTACGTGAAGCTTAAGCTCTCTACTAATTCGTTAATTCCTTATTAAATCTCTTTTGAAATACTTATTTACCAATTTAGATATCTCTTAAACGGTCTTATCTGGTGTGGCAGCAAAAACTGGCCTGGGATCAATTTCAAGTCGTGTCCATATGAATGCTCCAAGCAAAAAGCATTCTGGGGACTGGCTGCAGATAAGGTTGGTACTACTACTACTGCCTACGAAGCCCATTGAATACATTGGTGAATGATCCAATAAGACATACCTTATGAATGCATGAATGGGACTGGGCATATACACAAAGAGGGAGGGCGTTGGGATGCAGTTGGGAAGGTTATGCTATCGCCCAATCGGGAGAGGAGGGGGGAGGGGGTCAAAATTAGGAAATATATACCGAATGAAACAACGGGTTTTTATTTTTCTTCAACGAAAAACGAAAAAGATCTCAAGAACACAATTCAATGTACAGAATGTACTAGTGTGCTTTTGTCAACCACTCTATTTTTTATGTCTGTAACGTCTTTGTCTATTATAATTGAACTAAATCGAACTCATTCACGTTCTATCATTTGGCTGAGGATGGTGTCACAATGACATCGAAACATCGCTCGTTATTATCCTTATTATTTATTATCAGACAAACCGAACTGTTGGGCTAATTGTAGATGGGGTAGGCTTAATTATTCTGTTCGCATTGTGTTATATGCTTTTCTTTATATTGTTTTTTTTTATTTACTATTATTAATTATTTGTTTAAAATGACGGCGTACAGCTTGCGTTACGTGCTCGTGGTACTGTACATGTTATGCTTAATGGTACAAGACAACATCTCATCGACAGACAGATTTTTCCTGCCTTCATGGACGATAGGTATGGAACTCTATTTGCTTTCTTGCGCCATATCGAATATCTATCTCGGAAATTCTGATCGAAAGGTGCGCGTAAATCCCTAGATTTGAATAATTCGCAGTACAATAATGCTAGCGTTTCTTTCACAACGAAGAAGATCCGAAACGTCTGTATCTTTCTTCACATTCAAAACCAGCATGTCAAACAGCGCACTTTACAAACTAATTAATTTGTTCAATTCATCAGTTATCTCGCTGAGGACCAAGTTCCTAATCTTCCACTTGAAAACCTCTCTGAGGTTAAAATTTTCGTTGGACACACTTTGCACCATACGAAACTGTAAGTACATTCTTGGTCACAAAATATGATACATTGTTCATTGGTCACACTGTAAGTACCTTGCGACATTACAATTTTATTCACACAACACTGTAAGGCAATTGCTGTGTGTGTAGCTTCTCCAGTAACTTTTTCTGCGACATTAACATGCACAACAAGACTTTATGACAGCAACTGGTATCACAAACATTTTTTAATGCATTAGAACAGTCATTTCTACTTGCCGATTTGATAAGTCTTTTGTGGCGATGTATTCGCCTCCATTGAAGATTCAAGATTCCAAGACTTGCTGACGATCTGTTTCACCGATAAAGGAAATATTTTGATGCTTTCTCTTTTGAATTTCCAACAGATTAATAATTCTCGTTTCAATTTATATCACCACTGTAGAGCATTAAAATGGAAGTTGCATGCTGCAAATTGGAATTGTTTTAAAATTATTTTCAAAATTAGCGTTGCGCAAAAGAATCGCTTTTCGGGGCTTTCGGTATTTGCGCGCGGTGTTACAAAAGTATTTTCACCATGAAACATTGCTGCAATTTATGATGCACATGATTCAACAGTTGCAGAAGTAGAACTCGATTTTACTTCTACCCTACTGTCGCAGGTATGAACACAAGGTGCAATTCAATGTTCTGGCCTGTAAGGTGCGGTAGCACGAGCAATAAAATCGTGCAACTTGTCGCGCAACACTGTTTGTTGCAAGTTGTAGAGTTGAATTACCGCCCCACACGCAACTTGTCATGCAACAAAAATCGATGTTGCAGGTTGCGGCTTCTTAGATGCTGCAAAGAGTAGAAAGTGGTTCAATGTTGCTCGACAAGTTGCACGATTTTGTTGCTCGTATTACCGCGCCTTTAGTCAGAAATAAACTGAAGAATACAGTGGCACAATCTAATCATACTGTTACTGATTAAACAATATTATAAATTCTTTTCTGTAGAGAAACATGCAACAGTTTGTCAATCAAGGAGCTTCAAGACAGGCTGGTTTCACGTGGACTAAAAATATCATGTTATGATGACCCTAAGTAAGTTGAACCTGATGGGTTAGCAAAGTATCATTTTGGGACTGTAGGCCGTGGCTATGATGGACAAAATCATGGCTGTGAAGAGGAGGGTGGGTCATCAACATTTGTCGGTCATGCGCTTTTCCAGAAATGGCAAGAATATTTGACCGTCGGACGTTTCGTATGCTGAGATGTCAATAGGGTTGTAAAACTCAATTTTCTGAGTTTTTCAGTCACAAGGAGTTTGCCAGTTAGGATGCTTGTTTGAACTTGTGACCATTACAGTGAGAATATTAAAGTATTTTACCATCGGTTTTTCAGTGCAAATTACAATAGCATTTCTGTTACAAATTAACTGTTAATATATTATCATGAATATCATCTTTCTTTCTTTTTAGTGTGTTTCGTCATCTACTGTGTTTGAACCAACCAAATGATCCTCTTTGCTTATTTAAAACACTTACTCAGAGTGATAAATGATACAAGATTAAATGTGGTGGCATATGGATGCAATCATATTAAAAGAGAGGACCATTCATTCAAGACAGAAACAAGGCTAGCATAACAAAGTGAAACTACAATATAATTATATGAAAAGACTGTTAAATGTTTTAAAAATAATTATACTATAGCACTGACAGCAACCATCACAGGTCATTAATTTCCATGAAAAATTGAGTTTGAAAATTTGTAAGCACCCCATAAATTTGCCTGTAAAATTACAGAAATTGAAAATAACTTGTGCTATAAGAAACATCTATAAACTGTATGGCACATAGTTATCAGATCTTTGCAAAATGGGCCCCAGGAGTCAGCTTTTGAAGGACTGAAGTGGATGAGTATAATGACCTCTTGTGGTCTAAAAATCAGGCTACAAACAACAAGGTTTTTAGTGAAAAATGGTTATAGACATGGTGTACATGTGTACATGTAAATGCTAATGTACAAATAAATATAGCATACCATCATAAATCTTCCATCTTTTAATTTCCTCATAATGTATACTAACTTCAAAATTACCTTTTGTATCTTAACTATGACAATTAAGCCATCTCACATACATGTATAAACTATAGTTTACAAAGTCCATGAAAAAGTGTCCTTGGCCTAAAGCGAAATCTTTAAAAAGAAATGTCTGACATCATCAGTTTCAACATTACACATGCAAATATGAAACAGCTAGTGCCTGTGACAGGATAGCTTTAACCAACTTGGTGAAACACACATGAGGTTGGTGTGTATAATAATAGCATTCAAAATGACTGTTGACTTTGCTGACAGTCTGAAAAGGATATCAAAACAGATGACATTGTCATGATAGTAATGCAATGAATGCATGCGATACATCTATATTTGTGAGCTCACATACCATGCATCTTGTGTTGTACTATGTACTTAATCTGTCAAATTCAACAATATATACATTATCTTTGCCATTCTGTCATTATGTTCTATTAATGAGCAAGGATCACATAGTTAGCTTCTATGCAAGAGGTCCAAGTTCATTTCCCAGTGACTGGGAACACTGATGGAGGGGGGAGGGGGGGGGGGGGTAGAGGGTACACACTTTGAACACTTTATATAAGGCCCTCAGGTTCGAGAGAATTGGCTACCACTCCCTGTGCTTTTGAATTGAAATAAATTATCTTTTTACCTTTTAATTACCTTTATAAACTGCTTTTATAAACTGTTTAAAATCAGGGGCGTATTCAGAATATTTCAAAGGGGGAGTCACACTTTCCATTTTCTACCAAAGGGGGGGTCACACTTCCAATTTCTCAATCTTTCTCCAGTCAGATTCTTTTTTTTCTCTCATCTTTTTGTTTTCAAAGGGGGGTCACGGGCACCCTGGGACCCTCCTGGATACGCCCCTGAAAATTGTAGTGGTTTTCTACCAAAAATAATACATAACATACATGTAGCACTGGTCTTAAGTAGAATCGGATAAAACAATTCACGCAACTTGTAACTTTTAAAAATCTGTTTACTTGGACGTTTTTCGGCCTTCTTCAGCAAACTGTAGCACTGGTCTAATATATATGCATGGCAGTTCCTAAATATTCCGCACTGTAATGTTCTGTATAATAATTTTTGCCTTTCATTCATGATCTCTCTGTACATTTTCTAAGTGTTGTAGTTCTTGTAAACCTCCAAGTACTATTTTCATGTGTGCCTTGATTTTGGCTGCTTCTTTGCAAAGTTTTTCAGCTGAAGCATTTAACAAAGTACATTTCTTGTCAATGAAAGTCAGTGCTTCATCTAAAGTTAACTGGACATAAAATCCAAATCCTACAGCAACAAATATCATAGACGTATCAGGAACTTTAGCTTGACAATAAAAATTGCTACCGAAATCCACCATAGTTTTCACGTCTTTCTTTCCAGCAGCCCTCGATTTCTGTAGCTGAATTATCGAGGTTTTCAATTGCATGTGTTCATTGATTTTACTGTATACATCTTCTTGTGCTTTGAAGACCGCTTCAAGGTCTTTTCTTAGTCTATTATCAATAAATTCTTCGTAATGTAAGACTTTTTCTTCAACACTAACTTTGCTCTCTTCGTCCGCCATTTTGTTATTAAGTTAGTTACCAGTTTTAGACAGTCTGTATTGTTCGAGTAGGACTGGACGATAGCGAGTATAAAATCCCATGATCCTCTGCAGACGTGATCTGCTCATGCGCATTCGGCTTCGGCCAATGTCCGCCAAGATGGCGATTTTGTTCTTTCTCCAAAAAACCTTTAGTTTAGGAAACTTTTAATCGATTTGGTATTTTCATTTTTGGCTAAATTTTTACTTTAAACATCAATTTTCATCATGGCTGGTTTTGAGCGAGCTGGTTTGCCTGGTTGTGAGTTTATCAGGCAGGCTTTGACGAACTCAACGGACTTGGCTGCCTCCATTGAGAATTTCCAACACGACAATGGAGTACTGTTGCCTTCTTTGCAATCAGCTTTACCTTTCCTGGACTTACACGGTGTGGGACGTCTAGAGTTTCACACATCCGTTATGGATCACCTAAAAGAGACAGTGCTACAGAAGTTAAAGACACTTGACGAAGGAAAACTAAAAGAACTTTTAGAACAATCATTTCCCTTTATTCATGTTGAAGAACTGAGACCAGTTGTGATGCAGATTATGAAATATCTCCCAAAAGTCAGTGACGAATGTCTTGAACACATAGCTAATGATAAGAAACTTTACCAAGACTGTACTATTGAAGTCAAGAGACAAATCTGGGTCAAACATCATCATTTATTTGGAGATGCTGTGGGTCCCTTGTTGAAGGAGTATCTAGAAACAAAATACAGTCTTCTTCATGCTACTGATTCTCAAGCCTCTAGCGATTTCTTCGCTGTTTCATCTAAAGTTAGACGCCAACACTCAGTTGTTCAAGATCTTGCAAAAATGATTGGAAAGTCACTAGAATTGTACAACTTAGTGTTGCAGTTTTTAAGGACATTGTTCTTGAGAGCTAATGAAGTACATTATTGTACACTACGGTCAGAGCTTTTGATGGCTGTACATGACTTAGAGGTAAAAGATATCAAGGATGTTGACCCTTGCCATAAATTTACATGGTGTTTAGATGCTTGTATTCGAGAGAAAAATATTGAAGGAAAGAGAATAAAGGAACTACATGGATTTCTCGATGGTGCGAAGAAAGAAGAAGAGCGTGTTATAGGGTAAGAGGGGTAGAAATGGGGTAGAAGATTACCTGATCAGGGGGTTCATTAAGGTTTTGAATTTGGGGTATGTGGCTGTGACACAAAGGCAAGAAATAGAGATATTTATTACCAGATGTTGCATTACTTGTCCAAGACAGCTGGGCAAAACCCACTGAAGTTGTCTCCACAACTGGTCAAATTGCCCGGTGCCCAGCTTCCTGATTGTTTAATTTAACAACAACCATCTCATTAATCACATCGTTGCTTCAGTGATGAAGGGTTCTTAATTACTGTAGTAAACATGATGCAGAGTTTACTTTTTTGGGGGAGGCTGGGTTCAGGATATATACAAAACAAAAGTGAGGGAAAATATTGGACAGGATCGGGTGCTCCATTGGCCTCAAGTTTATCAGACTGTTATAAGTTACTAGTGTAAAATGGGTCATATTACCTTTACCTTTACCTGTTTGGGTTACAAGGGTAAATTTTTGAAATAGTAGAGATTGACCATGATCCCCTTTAAATGTTTTTGCCCTCTATAATGTCAAGACTGCCTCTCATCTAAAAAGTACTGAAAATGGACTTAGTGTTACATTTGCTGATAATAACTGATGGAAAACTTTCTTATTATTATTGTAGTGATATAGCAATGATCTTATGTGATCCATTTGCTGTTAATACTATTGCTAAAAGTATTATCAAGCAGCTACAAAGACTTGTCAACTCTGAAACAATCCCTAGAGTAAGTAAAAATGGTATTTGTAAAGTACAAGCTTGTGGGGTTTCAGTAGATTCTGCCAAAAGTAGATTGTGACCAGTAATGGGGGTGAAAGGAGAGTGACATTTTACTTCTTCCATGTCATTATCCCCCTCATATTTTACCTATTTCTTTTCCCCCAGTACCAACTATGCAGATTAATGACTGTTTGATTAGAAATCTTACATAAAAAATGAAGGAGTGCACACACAAATGGCCTAAGTGACTTTTCTGATGATTTTTTCAGCGGTTTAAAATCATATCATTTATGCCTAAATATTGATGTCTGTTTGTCCACAAAAAAGTCACTTAGGTCATTTTCATAAGAAACCCTTCAAATACAACACTAACCCCCCAGTGACATTTCATGATTTATAAGGATGAAAGGTTTATGTTGAATGAATAGATTCCATTTTTCCATGTGAAAACAGATGATGTCACAATGTGGGGAGAACAAAAAAGTATACCACAAGGTATACTGGGGTGGTGTGACTGTTCTCACCACATTTTTACATATCTGTACATCTATTGAGTGTAGGTACTCAATATTTACAAAAATATTGCATGGGTACTGTGATCACACATGATTCTCAACCAATCAGAGTGCACATAACATAACAATCATTATACATGTATAATGTTAAATAACCCCTTGCAAAGTACTGGAAAGTAGTTGTTAATTAATATTGGTGTTTATGTTAGACCAACAGTGATGTCGTCTTCTTGCTGAGATTACTGAATCTTGGTGTTGGAGCATGGGACATGATTGACAAACAAGCCTTCAAAGAGCTTCCAGTGGTAAGCTTTGTTTGTGTTGAAATGCAAGACTACAGTAAAATGCAGTAGAATATGTAACATCATTATTGCATTCTGATGGTTTTTACAGGGTATAGTCTATGGCAAATTATGAAATCTTGGAGATAAAAATGACTATACCTCATGTTCCTAATCTTCATTTCTTGTGCTCAAATCTCCCAATGTTGTGTTTATAGATCACAGTACAAAGACCTGCACACATTGTATATTCCTTAAACAAAATAGTGCATTTATTTCTTGTAGAATGCAGATCTCGCTGAAAAATTTCTGCCATTCATTATGTCTCTTATGGTGGATAGTTCTTTGAGATCCTATGTTGATAAAGTACCAGAAGAAGACAATGAAGACAGCTTGCTTGTACTTGGACATAAACATGCACAGGATTTCATGGACATGTTGGCGACTGATAAAGTTGCCTTTACTTTAGCATGGACTTACTTGCTAAGCTTACTCAAGCAAAAGGACAAGTATGGAAAGAGAAATTCCAAAATATCAACTTAGTTATTTGTTATTGTCCAAAAACACAAGTGATTGACTATTGAAATCACTTTTCACAAATTACTAGATTGTTTTACATAATGAGGGCTGATCAGGCACTCACTACTAAATAAGTCATTTTCTCATGACTGGCCATTGACAAGCCATGACAAAATATGCTTCATTCTTTGAGTCTTAGTTTCTTTATAAATATATTTTGAACTTGACAGTCTTTTAGAGATTTACCCTTTTTGTGCTACATTGTTGCTGATATTTTGAATTTCTTGCCTATCAATGTCTGATACATTTAGCTTTTCTTTGAAGCAAGCCTAAGGTCAAAATTTAAATGCACATGCAAACTTGAGGAAAAGTGCTATTGGAAAGACTGTGCTGGCTTCTTCAAATGTATGGCTGCTCACTTTAAAGTCTTAAGAGAGAACTGAGTTATTATTGGATTGTATAGTATGTTGATTTACCCCATGACTTTTTACTGATATCTTCTAGGGCCTCCTTACTGCATGTTCTCCCATGGTTTGTGTCACCATGCCAATCAAGACCTCTTGAGGAGATCGAGCTTCATACTCTTGTCACATCCTTGGTTGGAATGCAAGAAGAATTTTCCAGCACAGACTTCTGTAATGCTGTTTTTGATAACTTCTTACTTGGTTTGACATCTCAGACAGCAGCTATCAGACATACCTTGAGACTTCTTTGGTTTGTGTATCCAAAAATTTACTCACATAAGGTGGTTCAAATTCTAACTGCTACCCAGCCAGAAAGTGAGGTAAAAAACCAACACACTTCTACTTACAAAATTACGGCATTATTTGCCAAGTTTTTTTTATTTTCATATCTGAGATACAGGGCCAGTTCCCAAAAGACCATTGTTCTTAAACATTAGTCCTATGCCATGTACCATATAGATTTGGGTCCTTATCTGGCATTATTAAAGAATTTAAAAAACTCATTAATAATTCATAAGGCAAAGACAATGAAAATCGCCACCGTGACGAGTGCCTTTATATCTGATAAAGATTCAGTCTAATTTACATCAACATTAACCTCGATTTTCTCCAAGATAAATGAAGATATTTTTGATTTTCTTTTAGAGAACAACTCTAATATGTGTTGGAGTTTTTTAAGCCGTATAAAGAACTCGAGATCGTGTTTTATCGGTATAAAGATCCTCGCCTATGTCTCGGATCTTTATATCCAATAAAACACTCTCTCTCGTTCTTTATACTATACATAATGATCACTCCTTGGCTTAACATATTGTACAATCTAATTGCTGTTTGTTACAATTTGTTAATAATGATATCGTATCATAATGGCCCTCAAATAAGAATCCCAACTGGCAAGGAGGTGAACCAGTTGGCTTTGCCATACATGCATGTTGATCAGTGTCTATTGTTCTCTTTTCAGCATCCAGAAGCCATACACGAGCTGCACTCTGCATTGGTGGATCGTATTGCCAGTGCAAATCCATCTACACCATCACAAGAACAAACATCATCAGTGTCTTCCATGGGCTCATCATCACATAGTCCATTAGAATTTATACAACCTGATAGCTCATAGTATCTTATCCAGTCAAAGAATGCAGGGAGATGTAATTAGCCTCATTTGCAGGCAACTTGCTTATTGTAGTGTACTAATGGGATTCTTTTGGAAAGTATTCGGGTGCCTGTAGAAATGGGCATACATGTATGGGAGCCTATGAGTAGAAGTGCCCATCTGCCATGTTAGGACTGTGAGTCAGACTACATGGATTCCTGAACCAGTCTGTTTTTAGAACATCTTTTCTGTGAATGATCTTGAACAATAGACTGAAATGTCATGAACAAAGCTATTAAATCTGCATGCAGCTAGATAAACAATTATTTGTGAACCAGAAACAATAGTGACATTTAAAGTGTTTCAGGGTTTAGTTCTTAATGAGAGAGAAAGTGTTCTAAAAAAAGCCTGAACTGTGAATAAGTTGTCCTGTGAATACATCCCAGATGAAGCCTCCAACACTTGGGTTCCCGGTTTCATTGAACATCCAAACTCATCAAGACTTTTTATCTTGAGCCAGATGCTTGCATAGGAGGCTAGAGCAGGGGCAAATCCAGGGGGGTGTCCATAGGTGCACTGGACACACCCCTAGCACTGTACTTACCCTTTTTTCTATAGCCCTCTTGTGAGATGACGTCATCAGATTCCATTGCTAGGAGGCCACTATCTTGGATGTGACGTCATCTCTCAAGAGGCCTATTTGGGACACACCCTTTGCAAAATTCTGGATCTGCCCCTATAGAGTGGTTTTCATTTGACTGTGAAGGAATAGACAAACTACTGTAATAGTTGGTAGTATAATCTAAAGCCATTGTTTTCTTTTGCTTCTTATCAACTACTACAAACTAAATAGTCATTTTTCTTTCATGGTCAAATGAAAATCACTCTATTATAATTGTGCCTTTGTTAGTGGTTAGTGGGACCGTCACAGTTATTTGATGCTCTTGTGTAAGTTTAAATGTGAGTCAAGAATATTTATTGTAACTATTATATTTGGAAATAAGAGTAAAATATAAGATATAATGTATTGTTTGAAATAAATAGCTACTTGAGAACAAGTATTTGTCAATCTCTACCATTACCTTACTGTTACTGTTGCAAGGGCGGATCCAGGGGGAGGGTCGCGGGGGTCAGGACCCCCTGTGTTTATCAATAAATATGTCATGAATTTGCGACAGCAGTAATTTTTTTCTGTGAAGACTCACTTTTAACATTCATTGAAATATCACTAAGCAATGCCAACCCTCTACCCATTCAGTTGTAAATATAATATTTTTGTTTCTAATAAAAAGTGTTAAAAAATTACTAGTCTAAGCAATTAATGCCATATTTTCAGCGAGTTTCAATGGCTTAAGACCTTTTCGTTTGGGATCCCTGTTTGTAAACGTCACGTGACATCCACATTTGAAAAATCCTGGATCCGCCCTTGTGTTGACATTACTCTCACAAAACAATACACCTATAGACTCATTTCACTTATTCCCTGACTGGAGGTCAAAACAATGAAAAATGTGCATGTTTGCATGACAAAAGTTATCAATTCTCAACAGACAGAACAACTATTGTTTGGTCCTCCAGTGAGGGAATAAGTGAAATGGGTCTATAGAAGCTTTTCACCATCATGTGCATGACGGCAGCCATGACATGAGGCAGGAACAATAGAGTCTGGACTGGTGACCATAGCAATCGACCATAGCAACAACAAAGTACGGACTACAGTCACCACTACACCTGCGTGTTTGACCGACAAAAAGGTACGGATTTACGTCAATGGCAAGAAACAAACCAACGAGATCGACTGGAAGTGTTGACAACAGCAAAGACCTTGAATTTGGTATGCTGTATGGCTGGACGGCAAAGGTACCCTGGTATTCACCAACATAAGGGCTATTACAAATCCTGCATTCTGATTGGCTCCCTAATCTCGGGCTATTGGTGATAGCCCGAGTTGAGAGGAAGCGCGAGTAATAATATCAATAAAACATTTTTCTCTCTTTGTTTTGTTTATTCTCATTCATCTTTGGCCCAATATGTTGGTGAATACTAAAACAATTAGACCTCTCGGCCTCATGGACTACGAGTTTGAATAGCCCATGAGGCCGTAGCTATTCACTCGTAGTCCATTCGGCCTCGAGGTCTAATTGTTGCAAAGCGAGCAGCAACACTATTCTTGGTGTGGGATTCCTGTGCGATTTATGACGTCACCTTAATATTGATCCACGAACTCGATTTTTATGTACGGTGGCACGTTCATGGCGAACCTTGACGTCACAGGGATGAATTGGGATTCCTGTGCGATTCCATTCGAGAGGTTTTATCTGTTTATGCACTTATCATCGGCTTCCCCCAAGGGGGGGACCCCGGGCAAAGGTGGGGACTTTGCTTCAAGTCAACAAAAAGCCCCATATATTCCCCCAGATATGGGGCAGGTTTTCTATAAAAGACCCTGTTTTTCCCCAGTATCTGGGGCATAAGTAGCAAAGTAGTTACAATAAAATGTACAAAATGAAATCACAACAAATAAATAATTAGTGCATACACTAAATCTGTGAAAAAATACTCACCTGAATCACCTTTGCTCGCCATTTTGAAGAGAACTAGTTACCAGTTTCCAAGCGTTTTTTTAGAACAGGAATCCCAGAATTAGCAAATCAAAATTTACGATACTGTCTACTTTCAGTGACCAATATTTTACTCTTAACAGACCTTAAAAAGAATTCTAGCGCTCTTTTAGGGGTTTTTAAACCGTTTTTTAGCAAAACAGCAATTTCCCCAGGGGCTGGGGGAGGCTTGTACTCAAACTCCCCACATTTCCCCCACATTTCCCCCACCTTTGCCCGGGGTCCCCCCCCTGGGGGAAGCCGATGATAAGTGCATTATGTTTCTCGAAGTATAAATGAGGGACACAAAATTTTCGAGAGGGCAATGTTCTGTTACTGGTCATTTTGCGTATTTATACTGTTCGAATCGAAGCTCGTCTACGGGCCGAATCAATTCAAGCCAAGATAATAAGTATGAAGTGAGGTCGCGCTGAGAATCTCTGCAATATATTTGGTTACCCTATGAAAGAAAATTTTATACTTTGTATGTGATGGAATTGTATTTATCATTCGTTTAATCTAAAGAGTCAAATACAGTAGAAAATGCGGTATCTTTGACCGTGATGCAACGTACAACTAGCTTTTTAAAATCAGTTAGTTTTATAATCATTGCCAACGCTAGCCGTTTGTCAGTAATTGTTTGAAAAATTGCTTTTACTCAAAGTGCTAAATATTTTGAACTGTATGTGTCCGACAGTGATCCTGGAGAATTATGTTTTGAAGTTCAACATTGAAGGACAACTAGCAGTGTTCGTCACACAACGCACAAGAGATAGACAAGAAACATTTCATATATCAGAGAAAGCGGTGTACTTTCGTGAATTTTAGGGGAACAGTTCTGCTAACGTGGATACAGGTCGCCAGCTCAGTCTGCTCGCAGCACTTCACTTTCTATTAGAAATGGCTAGTATATTTACTAAATAGAGTGCTATTTTGCACCATTTAGTTGGTACTATCTCACGGGTTAAGTACACTTACTCTATTGAATGCAGTCTGAACTCTGTCGGTCCTGGCCTCCGCGATTTTCAAATATTCTATTAAAAAATGTAAGGTTTGGGCTCCCTGTGCATCAGGTAAACACGGAACTGTTTTGGTTTCAAAGTCCACCGTCAAGTCATGCAAATCCATGCAGTGTTCACGTGCTTGTTTATAACAAGTACACAATCCCAAAACACGACATGGGCAAGGTTCAGTAAAGAATTACCTGACTAATGTCGTCCTTGGACAGAAATAAGCGATATGTATTGAGTTTCTATAATACTTTGTAGTAGAGATCAAGATGTACTTACGTACTTTATCGAAATTGAGACGTTTGAGTCGGTCTTTTGGTACAACCTCACGTGCTCTTGTAAATTTAGACGATTCAAAACATACTGATGGCAGAACTCATATCAAAATACCTGATTTTCGTGAAGAATTTAAAGGGATGGAACCTTCTTTTCCTTGTTTGAGTGAGATGTCGCCAAGGTAAGTTTGTAATGTAACTTGATTGTATAAACAATTTTGCTGTGTCATATTTTTACGTGCTTGATCAATCTCTTGCTCGATCGCAAGAGACGTCTGTATTCAATGGACCGATTTGATTTTCTTCTATAGTGAGTTTTTTATTCCTAGTATTGAATCTGAGAACATTTCAGAAGACTAAGGTTTTTACAGTAATCGTGACCGCGTGTGTGTTTTTCGCAGTCACGCACAATCTCTCGATTCCGCCAGGGGGCCAAGGCCAGAGGCTATTTATAAATCTAGAGTAACTGTTTCCTGTTAGAATTTATTTTTGTCCTATACATACTGTAATTGTAATTGAATATTTACAATAGCAAATTTAATTAATAAATTGCATTTTTATAATTTATTTGTCCTTTGAACTTTTGGAACCAAGCACACGTACTAGTTTCAGTTTCACTTTATTTGCACTTTTCGAAGTAATAAGATTCTGGTGGTTTTCTGAGGGTTAGACTTCGTTATTATAAGTCGCAACAAACCGTTATTAGCAGTCTAATAACACTACTGTTGCCAATGGTTTATCGTGGATTTTTCTGGAGGATTGGATTAACTTTTTAATGCGTACCGTACCGCTCACGTAACGGGTCACGCGGTCTAGTAGTAGTTCGTCACGTACGACCCACAGTGTCATGTAGACAGCTAATCGATGAAAGAATAAGCAAATCAAGCAAAAATATCAGAAAACAGATAAGTAACAATTTATTACTCGGCAGGAATAGCCCAACGAGTTGTAAATCCTTGCTTCTTGTTATTGTTCATCCCTCATCTTGCAGATTTAAATTTAATCCCGGCCATACCAATCGATAATTCCGATAATCGATAAAAATCGATAATAATCAATATTAATCAATCGATTAATATCGGAAATCGATGAAAATCGATAACTCAGAATGTGTGAGTATCGATTATTATCGATTATCATCGATTTTCATCGATCGATAAGTTTCAAACTCGTGGCGAATGTAAGAATCGATAATAATCGATGAAAATCGATGATAATCGATGAAAATCGATGAAAATCGATGAAAATCGATAATAATCGATATGATTAGAGTAACTTGGGTTGTGAGTATCGATTTTCATCGATTTCCGATATTAATCAATACTAATCATGTGATTAATATTGATTAATATCGATTAATTCGATTAGTTTCCGATGATCGATTTTTATCGATTGGTATGGCCGGGATTTAATTCAACTGCAGATAATTTGATGACCTAATATTATTGCTGGGTTTCATATGACGTCATTTTCAGTCTTGTTGGAATTTTTATCAGCTGAAAAACAAGTTTTCATTAGAATATTCTCTGGTTGAGAGCACATGGTGGTCAATATGGTGGTCAATGTTTGATCACCATTGGAGGCAGATAATGAGATTAAACAGCTGTTTGAAACCCAGCAATACCCCCAGACATACATTTGTCTGTAAAATTAGCAAATTTCAAAATTCATATCTCTGCAGATTTTCGTTTTTATATTTGGAACTTATACATTTTTGCACGGTTACTAAGTGAAACATGCTTTTTGGTATTTTAAGGATCACTAGGTTTTAGGTTCAAAAAAAATTATTATGCCTATGATTTTTTATAATTTTAACTTGATAGCATAAACTGTGTATTAAGGCCAATGCGAAGTATTGACTAGTGTTGTTATACTATTGTGCAACATATAATTGATTGTTATGTCTTTTTGTGATCAAGTTTCATTGAGTGTAGCCAAAAGAAACCCAAATGGCTTTAGTACATGACATTTATTTCTTTGTTTTATTGGGTATTTTCTCTCATAAGCTGGGTCCCTGTGTCTCACCCTTAATTTGCTTCTCCTAATTCTTACAATTATATTTATGATTTCCCAGGAGTAAAGTTCATGGGGCTGATCCAGTCTATGATCTAGTCAATACTGGGTATCAAACATTTCACTACAAACAACCATTCTATTTTCAATATAACCAAGGGGTTATTCCAGAGATGGACGTAGCTTATGAAACATGGGGCAAGTTGAACAAAGACAAGAGCAATGTTATTTTGTTGTGTACTGGCTTGTCAGCCTCGTCACATGCACGGAGTCATGGGGTATGAGTATTTTGTCATTCATTTGCTCATTCATTCATTCATTCAGTCATTCATTCATTCATTTAATTTGTTTGTTTGTCATGAGGTATGAGTATTTTATTATTTGTTGGCCAATTAATTAATTAATTAATTAATTTTAATTCATCCATTCAATTAATTAATTAATTATTTATTTATTTTTTGTTTGTTGATTGTTTGTCTAGAATAATCCCAGTGAAGGTTGGTGGGAGAAGTTTATAGGCCCAGATTGTGCATTGGATACCAATAAGTTCTTTATCATCTGCTGCAATGTGATTGGTGGTTGCTATGGATCAAGGTAATTAATGTATAGTGTACTCAAAACTTTAATACACCTACAAAACAGAAAAGATCCCAAAATAATATGATGCCATTATACTTTCTACTTATGTCTCAGTGGTCCATCATCTGTTAATCCACTTACTAATGAGGTAAGTGCCTAATTTATTTAATAAGTAATAATTGGAGAATTGTATATCATAATGGCTGATGATTCTGAATTATGAGGATGTGGTTCAATGTGGTTGGGTTGAAGGCTTGTAAATGACACATTATGTGCTGCCACCACACAACCCATGTCTGACATGGATGACAGTCCAAGATCAAAAACCTTAAGCTTGAGGCAAGGGATCCCCGGAAAGACCATGCAACTATGACCAAGTTAGATTTTTCAGCTGTGCCCAAGCAGGAAGTCAAATTAAACCCAGACCACAGCCGTGAGAGGCGAGTGATGATCGAACCACTACTTCACACACTAAAATCTGTCAGTTCATTTGTTTCTTCTTCATTCATTTGTTTGTTTGATCTAGATAAAGATGGATGTTTATAGTTGTTATAGTTGTTATAGATGTGTTCAACTATTTTTTATAGAATTACGCTACAACCTTTCCCATTGTAAGCGTTGAAGATATGGTGAGGTCACAGTTTTTACTTCTGGATTCTCTTGGAATTGAAAAGGTTAGCAAAGAAAAAAGTTTATCTTTATTACCTTTCAAGATTAGTTTCCGTGCAATAAAGTTCCTTGCCATGCCATATCCCGTGTTATAGGGAGCAGATTTCGTATGAGTGTGGAACTTACCGCGCCGTGCTGTCACCGTATCAATACTTTGATGTCTATAAAAACATTCGAAATTCCTGCCGTAACCGTGTGGCGCGACCGTGCGGTGCCATTTTCACAGTCATACGAAATCTACTCTAGAGTGGTTTTCGTATGAGTGTGAAATGGACCATTCCGTGCCGTAACGGTGCCGTACCGTGACTGTAACGTTTTAACATGTCATATGAAAACTGCTCTATCTACATCCACACTATTCCGGATAAATTGTAAGACATCTTTTTGTTACGGTTCCGTCCACACTACAACTGCGATTTTCTTTTGTTTAAGAAAATGCCTCTTCATTATGGATGGTGAAAACGGAGAAAGAGGGATACGTTTTCGAATTTTTCGATACTCGTTTTTCGATACGTTTTCGCACCGGTATTTATTTAGCAAGTACTCCAGTTGGTTAATGTGAGGCTGCCCTTTCAAGTAAAAGATGCGCGATTTAACTCCCGTTGTCTTGTAATTCTTGCATCCTTGCTTAGACTTCTTTATAATGCGAGAAGCTCATTGTAGCATTAAAGACCCGTTGCGAAGCATCGAAAGGAAACCCCACGCAAACTTCCTTTCAAATAAAGACACATGAACCGATTAAGTCTCATCTTTTGACTTCAAACTCTAGGTTCACGCTGCTGTTGGCGCATCTCTTGGAGGCATGTCGTCCTTAATGGCAGGGTGCATCTTCCCAGACAGGATTCGTAGGGTGGTATCAATATCAGCATGCGCACAGACACACCCAGCCTCTATTGCAATGAGATATGTCCAAAGACGTGTCCTCATGAGTGATCCAAATTGGAATAAAGGTTTCTACTACAATGGGCCATTCCCAAGGCTTGGTATGAAACATGCACGGTAAGAAATCTACAAAACTAGGAAAGCATAACCACTGGGACCCGTTTCTCGGATGACTCGATAACTTTACGGGCCCGAAGTTACACGATAAGTTTACGAGTGTTTCTCGAAGCGCATGTTAATTTCAATTTCTATGATTTTAGAGGCAAGTTTATGGGTGCTCGCGCATTCCCGTAATTTTTCCCGCAACAGGCCCGTAAAGTTATCGAGTCATTCGGGAAACGTGTTCGAGGAGACTGAGACGCGTGCGTCACGTGATGTGAGTGTATCCGCACTTGGGCTATTTTTAAAACTGCTTTTTTTCGATCGCGCACTTAAAGTTTTAAATTTTAACCATGCATTGGTTATCGTCGCGAGGACGTTCCAATTAACTTAGACGGAAAACAGAACGAAACGAGTTCTCAAAATAGCCCAAATTTGGGGCAACACGTCACACATAACATGTCAACATGTCGCCGGAAGGCTTTTATAAAGATGCACGCAAAGTCTAGCCTCCTGCACGGACGAAGATGAATGCACCGGAATCGCCACACAACATCTGCACTGAAGGCTACGCAAAGGCATGCTCTCCTGGAAAGAAAACAAAACAACAACAACAACGACAACAAAAAAGAAACACCACCACCAACACCAATAAACAAACGAACAAACAAAAAACAAATTTGCTACATTGACGTGTTTATGATGAGAAGCTTATCGAGAAATTGTGCAGTGTGGAAAGAAATTATTAAGGAGTTTGACAAATATGTTTTGTGATGTCATGCTTGTATCATGAGTGATACCTTATAGTTATTCATAAAATATTTGAGATATAACGCGCGCGCTGATTGGCTGGCTACCATGTTTTATATTAGAGGACAAAGACATGGCTGGCTCAAAAAACGTCGAAAATATTTTATAAAAGCAATATAAAACGATCGCTTATGTTTCTGTACTGTGAAATAAACACGATGGAAGATGTAGAGCAAGAGAAAAGCAAGCTTAGGAACACGAGGCGTAGCCGAGTGTTTCTCTTGCTTTTCGGAGACATGCGCGCGCGTTTTATATTGCTTAAATATAGTTATACGTGATACGCGTATACTGACTTTATCCTTGTAATGTACAGTGAAGTCATATATTATATACGTGATACGCGTATACTGACTTTATCCTTGTAATATACAGTGAAGTTGCCACTATAACGTATCGAAGTGGACCAGAATGGGAGGAACGTTTTGGAAGAGAAAGAATCGAGTCAAATGGAGAATTAGAACCCAACTTTTGCCCTGAATTTGAAATAGAAAGTTACTTAGATTATCAGGTAATGTCAACGGACAGTTATGAAATCATGTTTAATCGAAAACGTACTCTTTTGAAGTTGTTGGGGGTTCGATCAGTGAAATCTGACATGCACTTATGGTTGTCATGACAATGAGGCGCACTTATGGTTGCCATGACAGTATTCAAATACGATATTAATGTTCTTTTTTGCTATCAAGGGCGACTCATTCTGTGTAAAGTATGACCCAAACTCATTGTTATATATATCAAAGGTGAGTCGCTATATTTATAGAACAACATCACTAAATATCATGCAATCATTTTAATTTATTCTTGCATGGAAGTTCTTTCAGAAAAGCATAAAGGCGCTGTTACAAAGTGCAATGTTTCCTGCAATTTATTTCGCAATATGACGTTGCAAAACTAGCTGCGTGAGCCGCCAGCAGCGCCGAAAGATATTGCTGCAATCCTTTTAATCGTAATACTTTTACGCGATGCAGATTATGTTACACCCTCCAATGGTTCGTGCATCTTCTTTTGCAACGTCATTGTGAGACGAGTAACAGAAAACATTGCACCTTGTAACAGCGCCTTAAATCGGACAGGAGGCTGACTATTTGCGCGTCTACTATACGTTGGTGATCTCGTCTCAGACTAAATTCGTCATGGGAGATGGGACATGTTTTATACGATTTTCAAGCGAGACGTTTACTTGGGGACGCCGGGAGTAAATCGCTCACGTAAACGTACCCTGAGTCATACACGTTACGTGATATTCACGTGTTGTCCCGAATTTGGCCTATTTCTAGAACTGCTTTGCGACCTCCAGCCACTTTTACTAGCTTAAAGTACATTAGTCCCTAGCGCAAACTCGGTGAATTTTAAAAATAGCCCAAATTGCCGGCAACACGTTACGATTTGGCTACTGAATGTTTCTATGATGTATGCGGAATCTGTGTCTCCAGGTTACGTCACAATGTGGTGAGAACAAAAAAAGTACGTGACTGTTGTTCTTATTACATTTTGACGTTTTCTGTGCATCGATTGGAGTACACGCACGACCAAATCGAATTTATTTGTTTTCAATAGTATTTTATCGAAACATTCCAGCTGATCAGTGCGCGCGTAAGATTCAATGACGCCATTAATGTGTGTACTGTAATCACACATGGTTCTCGACCAATCAGAGCGTTTAATATACCAAATATTATATAAATAATATCACAAATAATTGCATCTCTTCTCATCTTTACATTTATAACCAAACAGTATACCCACACGAATGTGTTATTTATGATCATGTATAAAAACCTAACTATCGAGAATCTATTTTTACAGGCTATGGATTTATTTGACCTTGGCGAGGGGTATGATTCTCTTCTAGAGGGTGTATCGAGATTACAGTGCCCTACATTGGTACGTTCTTATTGCATTCTTTTAATACAAATACTTCTTTGTGATCTTAAAAATGAAATCTTTTGTAATTCAATATGCTCCATATTATTTTTGCCCAAAACGTTGGCTATGGTGAAATCCTAAATTTGAGTTAATCATTTGAATACTTGTTGCAACAAGACGTTATAATGGCGTTCACTCGGGATTATCTCGAAGAATCCCGAGTAGGAAAGCTTGCATACAAAAGCCATCCAGGTAATTTTTACACACTTGATCGTTTGACGACCGCAACACAAATCTAGATTCGGTCCGCCACAGGTAGCCCAAGTAACTGCCCAATTTTTAGTGCGCAGTCACCCAGTCAGTCAGTCAGTCAGTCAGTCAGTTGGTCGCATTACTAAATTATAAAAGATAACGTGATGCCATCAATCTTGTTTTCCAAGGTAATCGGCGTACAATCAGACGTTTTGTTTCCCATTACTCAACAAAGAGAACTTTTCCGACTTCTTAATGAATCAGGTAAGTCACGTCAGTGGTGTTTATCGTGTTGCTATGGAAACTTAACACTCTCATGCATTACCCTATTAGCCCTATACAAAATAGAGCAGAATGAAGAAAAGTGACCTACATATTGAATTCGTTTCTATGACAACAGGAAATCAAAGTGTGACGTATTACGAACTTAACTCCATATATGGTCATGATACGTTTCTGCTTGACGTCGTTGCAGTTGGAGCTGCGGTAAAGGTATGTTTGATAGAAGTGTTTAGAAACAATAAGTTTCGACGCTTAAGGTTATGGGTTCGCGCGTTCATGCGCATCACTTCTGCGCTTGTTTTCGTGCGCGAGCGCTATACGAAATTTGACCGGGCTTCCTGTGTTCTAAATATATCAATATGACGGACGCGACGTAGCAGTGTTCAAAGATTTATAACTCAAAATCTAGCACCGCGATCTATCCTAATATTTTGCTTTTTCGGCGTATTTTTATCAAAACTAAAACATATCAAAACAGTAAAAAAAAAATCGTTGATAGGTTTTTGAGAGAATCGAGAAAATGAACGTGTGATTCGCTCGCAAGTAAAACTGATTTTCATCTTTCAAATGCGAATACTTAGCTTTACCTACAAATAAATGAAAGTATATATACTACTTTTCATGATACTTTGTCCACTTGAGCATGTCTGGAAGCCCTTAGTTTGCTTATTTGCAAACACTTACCGTACGCTAGAGGTCAAACTCTGAAATCTCTTGTTTCCGTTCGAAATGGCGAGATTTCGCTCTTTTCGAGCTATCATAGCTACGAAACCAGCATCGTGAGCCCCAATTTTCTTTATTTTTTTTAAAAGTTCAAACTCAAAAATAATCTATATGTTGATTTATAGAAAAATTTGTCGATAAAAACTCGCGCGATCCCATTACACTGCGTGAAATAATAAAAATCACGGAAATTAAGGGTGCAGTATTTTCCATGATATTTTACGTATCATGAAACGGAACCTTGAATTCAGCCAATCAGAGTGCGCGTATTTACGTACTTCATTTGTCTCTTCATTCCGGTGTAAATCGTTTGGACTCAGCAGATGGAGCAGCCGTGAGTACTTTTGCTGACCTGTTTCATTGCTGTCATGCGAAGATATTTTGTACAGAGTTGACGTTTTAGCCCTTAGGCATGTGTTAGTGACTTCACTTATGATAAAGTTCCCTCACTGCTATGTTGAAAAAGAGCATGATTTTATTTGTTGGTGTACTCTAATAGCACGGTTCTCGACCAATCAGAGCGCAGAAATACATCGATTAACCTCATTTATGATATATGTGAGGACAGCTAGAGGATAGGATAAGTAAGGGTTAATTAACACTGGCCCTTAAGCGTATACGAGCGATGATAAAGCCTTTATCACACGTTCCTTTATCACGACTGGGCATTCTTTATCCATTAGAGGCTTTGCATTGTCACGACAAGTAGCCATGCTGGATGGAAGAAACAATAAAATCATTTTACATTAGAAAGATCCTCAAGAGAAACAGATTCTTTTGTTCTGCCATCAAACATGGCTGCTGTCACGTGATTGTGCAAAGCCTCTATTGAGTTTTGTAACTTTGTTGTATCCGATGAACATGCCTCGTAAACTATGCGTCAGCTCATCCCACATTCAAAAGAGCGAGTGTATTCGTGATTAATTGCTCCCCTAATAATATGCACTACCTATCGGTGGTACATGTGGTCAAATGATCCAACACGTAGTGACAGAGCAAATTTCATATGAGTGTGAAACGGACCGCGGCGTGTCGTGGCCGTGTTAGGAGGTGTTTACATGGCACTAGGATCATCCTAGCAGGCGAATCATCCTACCTGCTATACATTTACTGCATTCTGTTTAGTAGGATGATCCTAGCACCCGAAGTGAAAACACAAATGTCCATGTAAACAGAATGCAGTAAATGTATAGCAGGTAGGATGACTCGCTAGGCTCAGATTTCAGCCGTCAGGGATTCGCAGTATCGCGGGTGCACGAATCCCTGACGGCTGAAATCTGAGCCTAATGATTCGTCTACTAGGATGATCCTAGTGCCATGTAAAAACCCCTTAGTGCCATACGAAATTCCTGCTGTAACCATGCCGTGACCGTGTGGTTCCGTGTTCACAGTCATACGAAATCTACTCTAGCTTGTGCAATTTTTAAACCATTAGTTTATCACCATTAGCGATGATAAGTTGTTATCACCACTGTTTTCAGTGGGATACGAGAGTTATTGGCATTTTTGAAACAATGGATTTTGGGTGTGTCATGCGTTAATATGTAATGTTATGTTAATCGTAATTTTGATATATATTTGTTTGTTGTAGGGACATCTTGAAACTGATTTGAAGGTCAATAGTTCTACCAAAAAAAGAAATGCTTGATAGCAAGGACTCTTGGATAATATAAGCTTTATCTTAAATTTAATTTGATCAGATGATCATTTCTAAATTGCTTGGAAGAGAAGATAGGTTGTACAGTGACAAGTGTTCAATCTGATCGGAACTATACCCCTGCTTCCTTGTTTTATCAGATGTATTTTTAAATATTTTATATTATATATAGTCTCTTATAAAATATTTGAAATATAACGCGCGCGTTGATTGGCTGGCTACCATGTTTATATTAGTTTTTATAAAATATTTGAAATATAACGCGCGCGTTGATTGGCTGGCTACCATGTTTATAACAAAGGACAAAGACATGGCTCGCTCAAAAAACGTCGAAAATATTTTATAAAAGCAATATAAAACGATCGCTTATGTCTCTGTACTGTGATATAAGCACGATGGAAGATGTAGAACGCGGCTGCGCCTCGTGTTCCTAATCTTGCTTTTCTCTTGCTCTACATCTTTCATCGTGTTTATACCTCAGTACAGAGACATGCGCGCGAGTTTTATATACAGATGTATACATTACTAGCTTGTAGTATTGATAGTAAATCATGCATACGAAGTATAATGAATACACTAACTTATCATACATTGAAAAGTAGCCGGATATTAGCATAAAATAGAGCTATAAAAAAATTGTCCACAAATGAAAAACAGGAAAATAATATAACAATATTACTGATGAAATAATAAAATGCCACAATAGACTCAATTAATGTTGGGCAGATTCACATCACTCAACAGCACACTTTATCAATAAAAACACTTTTTTAATTAATTTAGTTCCACTGATGAGATGTCTTTAAGTTAATAGAAAGCAGTCTGCAACAGTTAATTGGTTAATTTCATAATATGCGACTAACTAGCTGTTGACTACGTCATTTATCGGTAGTCAGGCTTCTCAAGTACACTGTTGACTGTATTTAGAAGAATCACTGAGGAGTCGATCAACACCCAGCGCATGCGTTGATTAAATTATCATACACAGGGGTGGATCCAGGGGGGTCCTTGAGTGCCCTGGAACCCCCTTTCTCATCCTAAAAATAAAATATTTTTACGTCGAGAAAGAAATATATATCAAGTACAAGATTTACAATATAAAATGTGAAGTGAACCCCCTCAATCTGAGCCCTGGATCCGCCCCCGATACACGAGCCACGGTCAAGAGAAACGTTACAGATCATGTGTACTAGGGGCAAAAGCAAGTGCACAAAAGCTAAGAGTAAATAAGACACAAATATTTTGAGTGATTTTTTATTTTAATTCTAACAGACTCTCATTCATCCAAATTGCATAATCTTTGCTGGTGTAATAATAATAATGTGGTGTAATAATAATAATAATCATCATCATCATCATCATCATCATCTATAGTGGGTGCCAGTGCTTTGGTTCGCGTTGTTTCGTTATTAATTATCCGAGAAGGCTCGCTCACGAATCTTTCCTGCTAATTATCAACCAAACGTTACGCAAACCAACCTTTTGGCACCACGCGGGCCAAGTGTCTATTCAGAACAACTAGGATCATTGTTTTGGGAATACTATTTACTTCTGTCTTATAATACACATAAACGCTGTCAAAAAAGTAAAAACCTTTTGGCCGCCTCATTTGTCTAACTGCAAGAATTTGTTTATACGAACTATTTTCATCCGGGAACGTCGGACAAAAGATCCCAGGATCGAAAAGAAGTATGGGTAATAATAATAATACATAAAATGGCTTTTTAAAGTAATTACACAAAATAAATGACAATACTTATAAATCTTATAGAATCGGTAAACGCTATAAAATGACGATTCACATGTAGCTTCATCTAGCTTGCCTCTATACCTTACATAATATAAAGCAAATAACTTCATTTGTTGATGTAAAGAATCAATTGACTACAGCTGAAGTGAGTGAAATTTTGTAGCTACCCATACTCCTTTTCGGTCATGTCGCGGAGGCTCAAGGCTTCACACCTGTTTCAGTTAAGGAACGTTGAGCCTTTCAAATTGATGAAAACATCAAAGGTTCAGTGAAGAACGCAAAGTGTTTTGGGAAAGAATGTACATGACAAACTATAATAATAATATAAAAATATAATCTAAATTATTATAGTCTCCGAAAGAGACTTTGGAACTATTCAGCATTGTTGTATCCACGGTATCTTACGGTGGGCAATTTCATCTGTATACAAATGTAAAATTGTTCGATAAACCGCAGACACAGCTGTCAGATTTTTGATCCTTTTTATCATTTTGAAAGGTTAAGCGGGTTTCTTCGTGCTGTGCTGCTTTGCACTAGAATTGTTGGTTCCAAAACCAGGTAGGTTTTGGAGGACAGATTCGCTCGTGCTCAAAAGAAAACTTTTTAAAACTAGCGTTTCAGATCAGTAGCCCCTCGCAAGCAACTCTTTACTGATGATTCTCTTAAATAACTCGCGGATTTGCAATCCACGAGTTAACTAGGAGGGAGCTAGAACCAGGCTCCCTTTACCACAGGATACCCAATGAAGCTCTTTAGCTTGCCGAGGAAGCTAGACCAGCTTTGAACGCTAGTATTGAATTGAATTCTTATTCATTAAATGCTATGCACTTTTAAATATACTACATTTCAATTTCCTAAATATATAATAGAACTAGACATTGAAAATAACATAACAGTTCAAGTTCAATTTCATTGCCAACTATTCAGTCACTTGGATCTATGTTCAAGGGATTGTTGTGGAAGATGTTATCTGGGTCATATTGCTGTTTAAGTGCCTTCAGCCGACTTTCAATTTCCTCTGCGTTACCCCCATCATATGGAGCTATATCAAACTCAGAATTGAGGGTCTGAAAACCATCTGACCATTCCTTTAAAGCCTCATAGTTTTCTTGTTTTTTGGTGGAAGCATTTAGACCAACCCAGTATCTACAGAAACAGTGAAAAAGGTATCTAAACAATCGTCTAATTTTTTTAAAGAACGATATCAATTAGCACATGTCTAACATGCATGTCGCCAAGGGTCTTCAGATCAGTGTTATCTATCTCTTTCGCTCTATACTAGTCGCGCAGAATTGGGCCCTCTCACCTTACTGTTTTTGGAAACAAGTGTATTACATACCATTCAAAGGGTGTATAGGAACAGTTTGACCCCTATATCAAGTATTAAATGATCGCATTTTCATGTCCTTTTTCAATTACAGTTGAAACTCCTATAAGTGCTGTCGGCGTACGAGAAGGTCGATCCGCTAAGGGAAGCTAAAAATTTAGGGTTGATTGCTCAAACGACATTGAAACATATTGAATGGTGTTTATCTGTTGTCTGAGACAATAGAACTGAGACAATAGAAAAACACTAAGACTTAGGTACCGTTTTAGCAAACAGTCCTTAAAGTTTGTGAGGAGAACGGGTCGAGAGTTGTCAGTTGTCTGCTTATGGGAAGTGTCCAAGGTGCGAGTCTCGAAACTAAGATAAGAGGACATCATCCTCTCGACTAACCATAAGTATCCAGGAGTTGACCGGAAGAAAGGAAATAAGTCAATAGCTCGTAATGAAGTCATGCGATTGACAAATTTGAGGCCAGTGGTGCGAAAACCCCTTCTTCTCCATCAGTGCTACGTTTTCCGTGCATTGAAATCCAATCAAAGGTACAAGGAGTAGAAAGAAGTCGAAACTGGCCCGCCAAGTCACTGAGGATTGAATTCGGAACCTTTCGTTCAAACCAACTAAGCCATACTAAACCAACTAAGCCAACTAAGCCATACTTGCTACTAGATAAGATGTACATGTGCCAGTACTAGTTATGCCTTAAGGGTGTACTGACATAAAAATTGCCCGTTGCTAGGGAAATATGGAAATTTGAGATCAAGGTGCATAATGCCAAGCATGCATTTTAAGAATGGTCTCCAATTAAATTTAATATGATTTTTTGAATGTCGAAATTGAGCGAATGATGCAAATATCTTCCGTATGTCTTGATTTTTAGTAAATCCCCTGCTGGGCTTTGAAGACGAGGCTAAGAAACACTTAGTTTTGACGAAAACCGCCAAAGATTATAGCTTTTCAAAGAAACCGGAAGTAAAGTGTCCCGCGCATGCGCAATAAGAACGAAAATGAGTCCTTTTTGTTAGGGGTGTGTCGCTCTACCGGAAGTCAAATGATTCCCGCCAAAATCGCACGCGCGTGTGCCTACTTCAATTTTGCCGGCCAAAACAAGACCCTATTTTGCATAGCAACCGTTGCACAGCAACGATACATGTCAGTACACCATCAAAAAACGTTTTGGCAAGTTTCAAGTGGGCCATTACAGTCTATCAAGTTAAGGTTCATCTTACCTGACGTTTCTACGGAATGCAAATGAGCTTTCTTCGTATGTGCCTTCCATATCCTTACCACCAAAAGCTCCAGTCATGTAGATAGTAGTACCAGTTCTATAGTCTCCAACTTCATAATCTTTTATGTAGTTGAGAACGTTGTCTATGATTTCATCGTTTAGTTCTGGACACCAAAAATATAAAAAGCAATACAATAATGATTAATGCAGCCACGGATAACCAGGGGGTCAGCGGAGTTGATGAAAAATGGTGTCCTGGATCTCCGAGATTGTTGTTATTGTTGTTGTTGATGATGATAATGTTGGTGGTTATGACGATGATGATAATGGTTGAAATGGTGGTGGTGATGTTTGTGGTGGTAGTAGTAGTAGTAGTGGTGTTGTTGTTGGTTGTCAAACCCTAAATTCATTGGAATTGAACAAATTGAAATATCTTTGAAGAGAACTTTGAATTTGATCAGATTATACTTGGATTTATTTATTTACCTGATACCATGTGTCCAGCTATCCCATTGTAATACCTTCCACTTGGCATCATGTAGTCGCATTGCTTTTGGAGCTCAGGATGTTCCATAGGACCACATCTAAACTTGTAGGGTTTGGTAAGGGTAAGTAGATCTTGAATGATTTTTCCACCACGGCGAACAGTTCCACTGTAATGAAGTCTTACTACCAACTCTGGACTGTCACAAAACACACCAAAATTAATAAACAGGGTATCTATATCTCACTACATACATGAATGAGCTTACTAAGGAGTTTTGGAGGCAAAGTGGAGGAGGCAAAGAATTTAACTTTCCTGAGATCTTGCGTACAATAGTAGAACTCCACCGTGTGTTCCCCTTGCAAGTTGCGGTAATACGGACAACAAAATCGTGCAACATTTCGCGCAACATTGTTGCATTGTAAGTTACAGAGCAAATGTTGCTCGTATTACCACCCCTGTCGCAACAAATTTTCTTTGTTAGACGAAGAAGAAGCACTGTTTACTTTTTGCATTGCGCGCGTGGTTGTAGTACGAGAAACATTTGCTCTGCAAATTTCAACGCAACAATGTTGCGCGCAATGTTGCACGATTTGTTGGCCGTATTACCGCACCTTTATGCGCAACGTTACGTTGCGTGGAATCTTGCGCAATAGAATTTGCCGTGTGTTCCCCCTTGCTGTCTAAGTGGCATGGAATTGTAAACATACCTAGTTGGACCAATATGAATTAACATGTAAAGTGATAAACATTTATCATTGGCAATATTGTGGTAATCTCGGAAATTCTGGATGATCTCTTTGGCTCGAAAATGTTCAAAGAACATCGAACCTCCAACAATTAAGTGAGCCATTTCGTGCATTTGAAACCGCATGCTTGTGACAACTCTACAACAGAATAAAGAAGAAATAATTATCTTGGAAACTGCAAAACACTTGTTTTAGAGGTTTAAATGACCTTTGTAGCGAGATCCATAAAAGTCCTGTTAATAACAACAGCCGATGACGACAACAGCTTCATCATCATCATCATCATCATCATCATCATCATCAACAACAACAACAATATAGACAATAACAGCATCGTCCAATATCATGCCATATTCTATCACGTTTTTTTTTTCAATGAGTGGAACACTACAGCATGTCAGCACGGCAGATCAGCAACAATAAAATGAGAACGCAAGTCGATGGAGGTGTTTGGAGTGACCTGCATCTCCTTCAATCATTGACATGAGTCGATTGTGACCAATTTGAACGTGCTCAAATTTGATCAGAAAATGATGCAAGTTTTGTCTCGCTGCGATTATCTGCGCAAGATGTTTTTCTCGTCAACTTACTCTTACAGTTCAAGTAATTAATCTCATTTTCCCCTTTCACTGATTTCTTCCAAAAAATTGTAAAACCTCGTGTCATTTGCTACTAAGCCAGCCTAAAAATTGTGTTTTCGCCATTGCTGCTTTTCGTTGTGCAACACCAGAGAGTTGGACTATTGTTTGGGAAAAAAAATTTAGTTGTCAAACAACATTTCTGTACGACTTTTGATAGTTAATCATAGCTAGCCCCATCTTCATCAGTCATCAATACTTTTTACTAGTCGAGTAGGTATCGTATGAGTGTGAAAAGCACTGCGTCGAGCCGTGACCGTGTATAAAGTGCCGCGATGGCAGTCAGTAAAAACATTCCTACTGTGAACGTTGCATACCGTGACCGCCCCATGTTTTAGACATACAAAAACCATTCTATTAAACTATAGAAATTATGACAATAAAATCAGTCATACAAAGACTGTTTTTATACAGAACTTATGAAATAAAAAGCGACAATGTTGCGAGAACCTTCCCTATTTTGCGCTCGCTGTCAAGGTTTACTCAAATTCTGATGAGAACGGCAACTTTCAACTTATATGAAAAAGAACTCTCGACGACATTCCCATCATTGTGTTCTGCTCGCATACATACCTTAATAATTATCAAGTTATATATAATTATCAAATTATTTGATATCGCTGCAAAATAAATTGTGACAACTTACCCAAAGTTATACCCATGTCCTTTCATTGCCCAGAATAAATCGGGATTCTCTTCAGCACTAACTTTAATCTCACTTCCATCGGCAAGCGTTAGTTCTGGATAAATGTTGATGGGTGAAATTGTGAAATCATGCATATTATTTACAGAGCACTAATATTCATGGCAAATTACAAAATAAGGGTAATTACAAACAGAGGTGGTGGCCATTGTGGAGGGTTGACCGTTTTAGAGAGGTTTAATATGGAGTAAAATAATGTATGGATCAGAGGGGTGGCAAGGGTGGCGCAGTGGCTAAGCCACTTCCCTCTTACTGCTTTGGCCTAATGTGGATCCCTGGCTCGGATGCTGGATCATCTGGATCACATGACTGAGTTTGTTCTCCTCCTTGCCTGTTTTCCTCCCTCAGCAAAAATCAACATATGAGTGGAGTGATGTTTGTAAAATATTTAATGTAGAGGTAGTGAGTGTGTGAGTACAGTGTCACCCAATTAGTGCCCAAGTGCTAGAATTGAAGACATGGAAACTTAAAAAAACAGTTCATTTATTTTTAGGTGGCTGTTAACGCAAGGTCAAATGTATCTTGACTTCAAACAGTTTGAATTGATTCTTACCATATTCCAAAACATTGTCTGATGATGTGCCATAGGATCTTGCTAAAAACCCTAGTCCTCCTTGTAGAGTCATGCCAGCTACACCTAGCTGTGAAAAGCTTCCAAGAGGAACTACAAAGCCCTTTTCATGGAGAGCTTCATCTACATCAGCAACTATGGCACCTCCTTCAACTAAAGCTGTCTGTAATAAAAACAAAATTGCCATAATGCTTTAGTTATTCCCAGGGGGCCACTTTAAGGTGTCTCAAGGTAGTTTTTTTTAATACATAAAAAAAGCATGTTGACCATGCTCACACTGTTCATAGCATAAATATTGATCAGAAGCTTTTTCCAGGCTGATGAAAATAGCTTAATTTGCACCTGAGTTATGAGACTTAGATGAAAGTATTGATTGATGTCAAGTTTATGTTACATATTTGTACCTTGCTCTTTTCATCAATTTCCAATTCCACTCTGCGCATCTCTGATAAGTCAATGATGACAGCATCATCTTTTAGAGCAAAATCTGATGTGCCTCCAGCACTCACGCATATATCAAGCTTAAAAAAATAAAAATAAAAATTATAAAAACAGTGAGTACAATAATGTATGTGGATCCCTGCTTGCACTCCGCTGACTCTCCTGATGAAATTAAATCAGTCAGAGGTATGCACCCATTGATACACAGCTGGAAGTTTGTAGCTTTGTTGAAACACTCATAGATTAATTATAGTTAATTCAATTGATATCATCTCTCATCAAAATTAGATATGCATGGTTTCATCTTACAAGAATATTTTTTCAAGATCTGGATATATAATATTCATTAGGTCACAATTTGGGCCAGTTTTAGTAAGATAATATAGACTTTTTCCCAGACTGCATTTGGTATGTTTAATTATATATAGCTAAAATATATATTTAATATAGGAAAATAAGAGCTGTGATTTAGCTAAGATTTCTGCTTCAATAATTTTATTACTCTAAACAATTCCTTGATGACATACACATACATGCCATCCTCATATATATTGATCACTGCATATGGATATCATTTAAATACTCAGTTGACAGTAAATACATAGCTTGAGAATAAGCATTTGTCTATGACATAAACCTACACATTCTGGCAAATATCTAAAAAAATATTTCACACTAGTAGTGATTCATAGAAGGGTATAGGCAATACTGTATTTGAGAAGAAAAGATGGTGGTATCAAAAGGAAACATATTGCAATCAACATATAGAGAATATGACTGTCTGCTGGTAATCCTGTAGGCCCAATGATTTCGTGAGGTCAAGTGTATAAGAGCTTGACCTAGCTCACATTAGCGTTTCAAAATTAAAACGTCAAGCACTAATTTTACCCGGATTTTTATTTTGATTGACAAATTATCTAGGGTCTGGCGGGTCAATCGATGTTCTAAATCCAAACTGCAAAAAGAGAATCTTATTTATACATCCTACAAAATGTATAATATAAGACTTATTATAAGTTTACACCTAACTTAAATTCTTATTATAAAATATTATTTTTCTTTACTTCGTTTTAGCAATGAGTGCAATAAACTTATGATCGTATAAAGGTGGGTATAGGTGGGTATTTAATTAATATTGAGAACAAAAAACAATCATCCTTGAAGTCGACAACGCTCTTGCCTGTGTACACAGACTAACAACGCTCTAGCCTAGTAGGGATCCATTGATCATATCACAAATCTTAGCTGGATTTACTAAGAGTACGCACGTAAGCTTTCAGTCGTACATATACTTGTATGTAAACTGTTAGTTACTATACCTTGTTCTCCACACAAAACCTGATTGCCGTCTTCACATCCTTCTTTCCTTTCACTTTGATAAACGCCAATGGACGCTTTGTTCGCAACTGGGCGTTCCATACTTTTTGAATTTCATTCTCATAAATGGTGCCATCTGCTTCTATGACAATCTTACCCTCGAGGTCTTGTTCGAGAGAGCTAAAATCTAGTGAAGTCATGCTAGATTGAATGAGTTCTTGCAGACTGAATCTCAAGGAACGTCAACCACGCCAAAGACACTAAATTATTAACTTAACTTTGCATATGATGAATTGAAGTCACTGTGATCCTTTGATCTAAAATCTGAAAAAGTGTTTTGTCTAACATTTGTTACCCTACTGAGAGGAAATGAGAATTCATTCTAACAATATTACAAGGCGTTCCTTGTTGTCGGCCGGATAAAATGTCAATAATTTGGGCTTCCTGTGGTAAAGTCTTTGTGTGCTCTTATTTTGTGCGCAATGTTCTTATTTGTGTGCGTGCACATTTAACTCAAATGTACTCATTTTAATAAGTATGCACAGTTCAATTGTACGAGATATGGGTGTTACTTTTATAAAAATTGGTAGTTATCTGCGCAATGAAGATGTTAGCTGTGCGCAGCGGGATCGGGTAATGTTCGAGTTACGCGCTTCGAGTTACGCGCTTCGAGTTATGCGCTTTTCGAGTTACGCGCTGTGCCACACCCATTTTTGCCTGTGCCACACCCAGCGCGTAACTCGATGTCTTTAGGAAAGGTTAGTGACTTCGAGTTACGCGATGAGCGCACAACTCGAACTAAACCATATCGTCTTAAAGTGTCGAGTAACGTAAATAAGACGTTTATGTTGAATTCATTATTAGAATCAACATTTAAAACTGAACACATTCTGATTTAATCGTATTCTTATTTTTAACAAAATCTTCATAGAACAGTAGTAATAATAATGTTATTTTAACGTTAGAACCAACATACAAATATGTCCAAAAATGACTAAAAAAGTAAATAGAACAGTTTTTGAAACGCCACTGACCTCCCTTAGTACTAGCAGAAGCCGGGCATTGCCCTTGAACGGAGAAGAACAAAATCTTCCGTTGTTCAGCTATTTCTGGCAGGAGATTTGATTACAGGGGGTGGACGCATCAGATTGCTGTCGATGGGCTTTTGTCTTAAACGATTCAAATTTGCACAAAAATATAATGTGCGGCCCACTTAAAGTTCTGATTTCTGGGAATGCACAGTCATTAACGTAGACGAAAATTTTGCCGACTGGTATTAACCTTTTACAGGATACACAGCATCGTTTGTTTTGAGACGTAATATTGTCGACGAACCATTCCTGTGGCTTTTTGTTGGCTTCACTTGCATTAAAAATGCTACGTTTCAGTAGTTTTTCGTTACACGATGGTTGTGAATACATAACATGTTGATATTCTTAAATTTCAAAATTGCTTTAAGTCTAATTAGTTTACTATAAACCTGATAGTTCAATAGAGCGGTTTTCGTATGAGTGGGAAACTGACCGTACCGTACCGTGACCGTGTCAGTACCGTAATGTCTATAAAAACATTCGAAATTCCTGCAGTAACCGTAACGTGCATTTACCCTAACTAGTACGGTCAGTTTCCCACTCATACAAAAACCGCTCTATAAACGTCTTATTTACGTAACTCGACACTTTAAGACGATATGGTTTAGTTCGAGTTGTGCGCTCATCGCGTAACTCGAAGTCACTAACCTTTCCTAAAGACATCGAGTTACGCGTTGGGTGTGGCGCAGGCAAAGATGGGTGTGGCACAGCGCGTAACTCGAAAAGCGCATAACTCGAAGCGCGTAACTCGAAGCGCATAACTCGAAGTTTACCCGCCCTCGTGCGCAGCCAGCAGCAAGACTCAAACTAGTATTTGACAATTTCAGTTTTCCTCATATTTGAAGCAAATAATTCCGGCTCAATAAACGATGTCTATTTTTTTACTGTTTTACTTTTGTTTATTTTATATATGATGATTTGATTCTTTCTTTAATGTGGTATGTGGGAGATAAATGACTGTGAATCTTTCACAAGTTCAAAGGTACCGGCAGCTAATTTCAAGTCATAAAAAATTCTGTATTACTTCAGTTTTGGGCACTTTTTCTTTGTAAAGATAAAGTCTAGGCTTCTTCAGTTGACAACGTTAGACTCCCAAATGGCGAAAAAAAAACTTTCTTCATAATCCATTGAGGTAATAAAGACAGATAACTCCAATTTACTGCACTAAATTTGTCAGAGCTTCACTTTACTTTGATCAATCGCTCTTAATTGTTAATAAATTCACCATGGATGGCGGGAAATTTGGCAACGCGCGCCGTTTGAATGTACAAAATCCCGCCAAAAATACTAGCATATTATCCATACTAACGTATGGATATTTCTTCGTTTTTTGTTTGGTATTATTAATTTGCAATGCAATGCAATTACGTTTGTAATCAGCCAATCAGAATCGAGAATTTTTTCATGTATATTATTATCTATATACCAAATCTAATGTAATTCCTTTTCCTCAGATGTAAAAGCTAAAAAGGCCCCAAATTTTGTCGAACCGAAGCTAGTAAGTGTAGTTTACTTCCAATATTTCAAAAGGAAGATGCGAGTATCTGACTGACATACATATATCAAATTAAGTTTATTTTCAACTCAATTATTTTCCCCTTCAAACCAATAGCAATCGAATTCCTTTTAGAATATGTACTTTGAGTGTGACGCCACATGCAATACGGTATCAACTTCAATGTATGTCAAATTAAAGGTGCGGTTGCGTCAGTCGAAGGTAAAGCTTTCTCCTTCGGAGTTTCAGGGTAAAGACCAATAAATTGTGTCATCGAAACTAGAATCTTCATAAAGCATCAAAGAATTTATATTTGAAAATGTGAAAGTTCTGACTTGATCAGACTTCATGGTAAATTTGATATTAATAAGACTGCAGTGCTTGTTTGTCAGTTTAGTGGAATTGAAGTTGCTGGTACGTACAAAAATAGAAGACGCCCGACCTAAGAAAGTCATTGTAAGTAAGTACTGTATTTTTAGCTTATTTATATCTTAAAAATAATCTGCATTTCTTTAGTTAAAAACAAATACTGAAATAGATTAACAATGAGCTTTTATCATGTAATTCCACTAAAAAGTCACAGTACAGAAATAAATTACCATAGCTGAAAAGAGTACGTCAAAATTAGTAACTTTTAAACTCACGAAGATATGAATTTTCAAAAATCGAAATTTTGTATGAAAACATTCGCTGGTAGGCAAGAGATGCCTACCAGCAAAGGTTTTCTTACAAATTCACACTCACTCAAAAATTCATATTCTTGCGAGTTTTGGGTTTAATTCCTTCAAACTTCACTGTCTTGCTAATTTTAACATGCTCTTTCCAGCTATGGTAATTCTTTTTCTGTTTGATGAACTTAAAAATACCTGATAAAAGCTCATTTAAATCTAAATACTTTTTCGTAATATCGCACTTTAACATGTTGATTATAATGAGCTCTGAATATTCTAATGAGCTGCACTTCCTTGCGAAAACTGAGTAATAAAAAATATCTGCAGAACACAATTAACTGCAAAATGTACACTGACGTAAAGGGAATAAAAAAATCAGTTTTATTTTCGTTTTTCAAAGTCAGCTATCCTTTCAGGATTGATAAACAAAACAGAACAAAACAAAACAAAACAAGAACAGTTTTCTAGAATTCGAACACATACCGGTTTAATGATCGACTTTTTGCAAAAACTGATCACGATTAGCCCTGTTGAAAGCCCAATCCTCGCCTAATCTCGCAGCGAGATTGGGCAAAATTGGGCGAGAATGGAAAATTTTTGATATGTTCTTGCTGATCTCCACAACAACAGTCTCCATTGTCACCGATAATTTACAGTAGTATGCAAACATGGCAAAACTGCGATATACGGAGTCGCTCTCGTGTATGTAAAGAAAATTGGCAAGTTTGTTCTCTTAGTGAAATTGAGAGTCGGTATATATCACGTATTTGCAGAGAAAATCGGCTATGGCAAATTAAAATGTTTAAATGAAGATCCTCAATGATGGCGGTAGAAGCCAGTCATGTAAAACTTTTAAGAAGTCTAATAAATCAACTTTTCAATTCAAAGGTCGATGATGAGACTTTGTAAATTAACTGAGGTAAACGCAACCACCGGCAGCGTCTCAGAACTAAATATAGTACGTTTAGATCGGTTTAATTCTGGTTGCCTGCCTTACAAACTTGTTGAATACTATATATACATGTTTTTCCTTCGCTTTGGCAATGACAAAACATTGGGATGCAGATGCTTCTAGGAAGGAGAAAATAGATTGAAAACGGATCCAAGCTGAGTTCATTAATTTGTATCTTAGTAGGCAGATTCTCAAATTTTGGTTATCCGTCGAAACTTTTTAAATATGTTTCCTCTTCGCCACTCCTCATTAATCTTGTTTTTGACAACGTCAACGTGAAACTTTATTTTTGTAATCGTTAATTGCTAAAAGATGAAGAAAATAGAAAAGATCCTCGCAATTTTAATTTGTTAATTTACATAATTGTAGATTTCAAAATTACCAGCTGCTTGCTCGCGGATATATTTTGTATATAATCAATTGAAAAAACGTTGTCGGGTCTAAAGACGTTGAAGCTGAGACCGAAATGGTGCTTGGGATGTGAATAATTACATTCTGATTTATTCATTTACGCTGTGCCTTCGATGCAAAATGCTGAAAGCGTATGCAGGACCTGCATTGGCGGACCGTTTGGCTTCAAATTTTTGTCGGTTGCAGCGTAAATGAATATATCAGAATATAATTATTCACCGATTCCATGCACCATTTTGGTCTCAGCTTCTAGAATGTTCTATGTTTTTAGACCCGACAACGTTTTTTCAATTGACTATACACCTATTTCAAAAAAGGTTGTCAGAGCTAAAGGCGATAGACGATAGGTCATTCAAATTCCAAAGTAATCAAGAAGTTTTAAAAATAGCTTCGTTATTCCGTTCGTTTTGCCCCGAACATAGGATATGAATGTCTGATTGTTGACTTTCTTAATAAAAACAAATAGAAAACCCAACCGTGAATAGTTGAATGACCTATCTCCTATCGCCTATGATCGCCTTTAGCTCTGACAACCTTTTTCGAAATAGGTGTATAGCTAATTGCACAAACATTGACATTTTCAAATTATAGAAGCTGAGACCGAAATAAACATTGGGAAATTTTGATTGACGTGGACATTTCAAATAGCGACTGAGACAAATTATTGTATTCCAGATGCACTTATTCAGCAACACACTCATAGATAAAACACATGATGAGAGTATCAAACACGCTCACATCATGTTTTCGATTCCTTCGTAAATTTGTGTGCTTGATTTTTATAAAAGAAGTAAAAAAACTGTTTTTTCATGTTTGATAGCCTGATCAAAACACTTGTGATTTTGGAAGAACACTCGAGAGCTGTGAAAGCACTCGCCTACGTACGACTCGTGCTCCCACTAAGCTCTCTTGTGTCCTCTCAACATCACGCGTGTTTTGATCAGGCTATCAAACACGGGAAAAATGTTTTTATTTCTTAAATATACAATTTTTAATTTAAATCTAAATTTACAATTCTTCTTCTTCTTCTTCTTCTTCTTCTTCTTCTTCTTCTTCTTCTTCTTCTTCTTCTTCTCCTTAATTATTGAGCCTCTCTTTCCGCCTTCTCCTTCTTGAAATCTCCTTTTAGAAATGACCATGCATGCAAATATGAATATTTTTGTACATATTCATGTGAACTCTAAAGTTACTCGGCAAAATCAACCACAACTAAACTGCATATAAAAAACTTATTGGAGGTTTTCACGATTTTGAAAAATATTTTTTATCTTCACAAGGAGTTCAGAATCAAATTGTAAACTGTTTTGTTGCTGTCACTTACAACCAACATCGACAGGGGTGGGGTTAACCACTTGTGGATGTCATCAACAACCAACATTGGGATAGGTTAGGGAGGGGGCTAACTACTTTATGAAGGTCACTTGTAACCAACATGGGAGGGAAGGGGTTAACTGCTCAGTGAAACGAGTTGGGAATTTATTTCGCACTAAGGTACTTAGTTTTACATATGATATAGCTTCCAGAATGAAACCCAAGTCACTTCAATTTTCGGCGACCATGGCAGTGATACAGATCCTCGTGTGTTCCATGTCATTTGCTCAACAATGCAAGCCACCCAAGTATTCTGAGTATGGCTATGCTTTACTGTCATCTGCATATTTATTGCTGAGTAATGAAGATCTTGGTTCTTGCAACTTGAAATGCGTTCAAGACCAAAACTGCAGTACCATCAATTATGACTTGACCAATAGGAAGTGCGAACACAATTATGGCAACAAAAAAGTCTTTCCATCACAATTTGTGAAGAAAGAACAGTCAGTTTATGCAGAGACACGAGATCCAGGTTTGTTGTTTTGTCATTGTAGTTTCGTAACATTTCACCGTCTTCTCATTTTAAAGGAAAAAATCTTGGTCTGGAGTGTCCTAGTATTACAGTAGACTCTTCCTCAGTCCCTGCTCGGTCGTTGCATTCTGTCGCATTCAGAGTGCAACGAACGAGCAGGGACTGAGGAAGAGTCTAGTATTACAGTGACACAGTATCTAGTATAAATTAACTGATTTTCACGATATTTCAGGACCCTTCCATTCCTGTAGATTCCTTCAGATGTTCCTACAAGATAAAGGAAAAGAACCCATTGATGGGATCTATCGCATCTTCCCTCATGGCCTGTCCAAACCCCCTGTCATGGCGTATTGTGATATGTCACGTGATGGAGGTGGATGGACGCTATTGGTTACTAGCCGTACCAATACCTGGACCAAAGACAATGTACTGCTAAGAAATGCTCAATTACCCAGCGTGACCAGTGACTACTCGATACTTAAATACGCTGATGATATCAAAAACCATGGGACTGGGGATAAGTTTGAGTATAGACTTGAGGCCAATGCACGAGGTATATAAAGTTATCTGTTTTAAATGTTCAAAAACCTTGTTTTGAAACGCTAACAAAGTTTCTTTTGTACTAGAAAAATTTCGTCCAATTCATAGGCGATCAAAACAATAGCCAAGAAATGCTTTTCAATTTGCCATGTTCCCACATAGAACTTCCGCGTTTCTTAAATAAAGGAAGGCCTTCCATGAAAAGAAAATCAGATATTGAATAAAATAGAAAAATATGTGTTACCTTTTAAAGTTATGGCCGAATTTCATGTTTTAACAATGAGGTGGTCGGTTTAAACAATATCAAATTAACATCCTTCTGCATTCCGTTGCCTTTTGCTTTCCCCGTTCTTATTCGGACCATTATATTGCTCAATAGACCTTTTCAGCTTGGTTGTTTATTTTCCCATTTCAGACCATGTGATGTTACTCTTGGGATTTAATTCTTTCATGTGTTAATATTTTATCATGTTCATCATAAAAGAGCAGTTCTCAAGGGAATGTCACGTGGTCTGAAATGGGCAATTTGCATACGAAGCTGAAAAGGTCTGTTATCACGTGAGAAAATCATGGTATTCTAAAACGTCCGTGTTTTTATTTGGCTTGCTATTCCAAATGGGCGACCCCTCCTTACGGTGCAACATTTCCTGCAACATTGCGCACAATAAACGCGCAACACAGTCCGTTGCACCTCGTGTCCAGCCCGCAAATGTTGCCCACACAGGTTTAGGATCATTTATTTTATTTCATTTATTTATTTATTTAGAAGCTTCCACTTAGATAACATGAGTTTACAATAACAAAAGAAAAAAAACCCTGATCTCCCTGAATAAGACACAAATACATAACAAGACAGTTAAACTAAGTGAGGGAGCAACTAACGAACTCAAGAGGTCCCGGCAGAGGTCTCGGTCCCCGCTTTCACGATCAGGTGCTACTTCTGCAACGCCTTGCGCGCACCATTGCATGGCGGACGGTGCGACTGTGTTTTGCGTAATGTTGCAGAAAATGTTGCATCGTGTATCCGGAATTTAGGTTCTGTCGGCCTTAGCCTCCTTAAAAATTAATTATAAGTCGCATCTCTCCACAATGGTCGCCCTTTGGGACCAAAATAAGTTGTAGAGCTAGAGGTGGCCCCCATATAGAGTAAATGTATGAATCGGATCGATGGTGGGGATGGAAATGTGGACAGGTGGCAGCTACTGGAGGTTTGACTGCAAGGCGTGTCAGAAAATCGTGCTTCCCTATAGTCCACGTTCTATTTTGTTTGACAGTTCAAATGAGCGTCCTTTATAAATTCTGTAGGCCCAAACCTTTCTTGAAATCAAATAATGTTCATGTTTTAAATCAATAGGACGCTGGGGAGGAATATGGGGAGCTGATCAATCCTACACATTCACAGCAACAACAAATCTGCAAACTAATGTTAACCTGGTAAAAAAGTTTGACAACTGGAACTATGCTGACAATGGAATAGAGAAACGAATGCCTTGGATCGCTGAAGGGAGACTTACAACATCTAGCAGCCCAAATCACCTCTGGTGGGGAACCATCACAGGTACAGTAGAACCTCTTTATATATAACTTGTATATTTATTATATGGCACAAACTACTTCCGGTGAATTCGTGCGCTCTGATTGGCTATTTGACGGGCGAGATCCCCCGTAATGCCCGTGGGCGATTACGGAAAACATCCCGGACCACAAACTATTTTGAAAACACACCAAGAATTAACTTGCAAGGCATTGTTCAAACAATTTTTCAAAACGAAAAGTAATTAAGACTAATACAAATTAATAACTAAACTACTTTCGTTCTATTCTAACAAATTCACCCGAAGTGAAGACACAAATTTCCATGTAAACAGAATGCAGTAAATGTATAACAGGTAGGATGATTCGCCTGCTAGGATGCTAGGATGATCCTAGTGTACTGTCATGTAAACACCCCCTTACTAGCTCAATAAATTGGTACCTACGTCCTTCGGAATGTACTAAATTTATATTTGACTATATTACCCTACAATACTATATTATATCAGTGTTAATCATGTCAGTATTAATATAATTGCATGGTTCTTCTCAAGGCCTTGCATTGCCCGAGCTCGACTTATTTTCGTTATTCATATTCAGCTTACATTTTTACAGCCGCTGAAAACATATTTAATCCCGCACCTTGGATTGAAAATAACCCCATGGCCGGTTCAAATTCAGGTACGATTTGGTATTGGATGCGCGAAAGTTAATCTTCAAAGAACTAAAATGCACATGTATCTAAACGGTAATTATTAAACTATTGTAAACTTTACAATTTGTTTGAAAATGTGCGCATGCTGTGCATAGATTATCCAAACTAGACTCAATGGATATTTATATACTTGTTGGTATATTACGCGCACTCTAATTAATTTGTCGACAACCTGGTGTGATTTAACAAATAGATAAATTGTCATCAAAATGTGGTGAGAACAAAAACGTACGCCACGAGACCAAATCGGTTGGTGTGGCTGTTGTTTTCATCACATTTTGATGTCTTCTGTGCATCTATTAGATCACACATATATATATGGAATGATGGGAACTAATTGTTTTATATGATTTTCTCTGCTTTGGCATATTCATAAGATCTTGCGCCCTGGGGGTTTCAAAATCAATTTAAGGAGATTTGTAGACTTCTTTTGAACTTTGGTTTTGTTGATTTGTAGACATGTTTATAAGATTTATTAGCTGCGTCGTCATTGACGCCATTTTGTTTAATTTGAATAACAATTACAACTCCGTAAAACAAAAGGGTATTCTTGGGTTGCACTGACGTCATCATAAAATTTTTCGGGCTTAATATAGAATATTTTTGAATAAAATGTCTTGCATCAAAAAAAGCAGTTGAAGGTTTGTATCTATACGAAATTTTTAGTCACAAGAATATTTTGATAACGAGATACGAGCGATCAAATATCTTCATTGTTTGGTGTGAAAATGTATGGGTCGCCATCTTGGTGCACAACCTTTGTACACCAACATGGCGGACAGTAACACGAAGGACCAAAATCACGTTAATATCGCTATAATTCGTGTTTTCTATGCAAATGTTCACCAAAACAAACTTATTTATCACTTACAACGTTAAAGTCGATCGTACGATTTGAATCACATTTGCTTATATTTCTGTGTCTTTACGATATACGTGACAGTGTTGCGTGACAGAAAATCGAAAGAACTCAGTTTTTTGTGTGAGGACTTTTCTTAATGATATAAATAAAATATCTAGGAAACAGTTTTGTGTGATGAATAGTTTAGATTTTAGCTTTTTGATGACGTCACGTGCAACCAAAGAATATTGAAAGTAGAGATTTTTCAACTGATCGGAGCACGCATAATTCTGTGAGGCCATTTTTGTGCGTGTGTACTGTAATTGCGCACGGTTCTTGACCAATCAGATCGCGTGTAATTTACCAGTTTCTATTATATGATATGGTATAAACACATAGGTGACGTCATAGAATCTTACGCGCGCTTTGATCCGTGCAGTAGTTGAAATATTTTGATAGGTTTTAAAATCGTTGACAGTCGGAGATCGGAATCTGACATTGTGATAGATACAAGGCTGAATGAGGCAGTTTATGTAATAATAGAATACAGTCAATGTTCTCCTTGTGATCATTCTCACAAGCGACCAGCTCTCAGGGATCACAGAGCACTCTAAAAAGTGGTGGGTTATATAAAACACTAGTATGGGAAAAAGTGGTAGGGCTAAGCTAGATTGGAAAATATAAGAGACTTAAGTATGGGAAAAGGTAAAAAGTGGTAGGGCTATAGCACTACCAGCCCCTCCCCCTCTGCGGTCCCTGGCTCTAGTTACGACCACCATTGTAAAGCCCCTTTAGAATTGTTAAAAAGTTCATTTGTACACTAATAATTATAATAATAATAATGATAATGATTATTACTAGTTTATTATCATTAATTAATATTTCACTATTAGAGTACAAACACTTAAGGCGTGCAACACTTATTTGCACTATTCAGTACTAAATATCACTAATTAAACAATAGAAAACAATAGAATTAGCGTAACTTATCACTATTTAGTACAATATTCAAGTGAGTGAGTGACACATTTGCATATTCGACCACTCACTATAACTCGTGGATTTGCAATCCACGAGTGCAATCCACGAGTTAGCTAGGAAGGGAGATAGAACCAGGCTCTCTTTACCAAAGGATAAGCAACGTAAGAATTACTTGCCGAGGAGGCTAGGCCAGCTTTGAATGCTAGTATTGAACTAAATTCTTATTTTTCAAACGCTATGCACTTTTAATTAATATATACTATGTTTCAATATCATGTATAAAGGATAGCTAGACATTGAAAACAACAAAACAGTTCAAGTTCAATTTCATTGCATTATTTGGTCACTTGGATCTAACCCTGGGAGCTAGAACGTTATTCAATTTCGCGTTACGTTACGTTTTTTGTTAATAATTATCAGGAGAGAAACACTCAACAAATCTCGTATATTCCACGGCTTGGGCCTTCGGCCCTCTACGGGTAATGGGAGCGAAATAAAACTCTGGCACCCAGTGTAGTTGGGTCTATGTTCAAGAGATTGTTGTGGAAGATGTTATCTGGGTCATATTGCTGTTTAAGTGCCTTCAGCCGACTTTCAATTTCCTCTGCGTTACCCCCATCATATGGAGCTATATCAAACTCAGAATTGAGGGACGTCTGAAAACCATCTGACCATTCCTTTAGGGCCTCATAGTTTTCTTGATTTTTGGTGGAAGCAACTAGACCAATGCAGTATCTGTAGAAACAGCGAAAAATAAATAAATATGTGCGAGATCAGACACATGCTACAAAGAAACTCTTCGGAATATTGGTTATTAGGATATGCGTGTCGTGGTAAACTTAGGCCTATTCCGGGCCCTAAAATCGCCCCAAATCGCCACAAATCGTCTTATGTTTTGAGCATCTTTAGGGATAATTTTGCTTAAATCGCCTAAAATCGCCTAAGATCGCCTAAGATCGCCCAAAATAGGGCGATTTTAGGGTCCGGAGTAGGCGCATATTCCGGGCCCTAAAATCGCCTAAAATTGCCCCAAATCGCTCTAAATTGCCTTAATTTTGAGCATCTTTGGGATAATTTTGCTTAAATCGCCTAAAATCGCCCAAAATTACGGCGATTTTAGGGCCCGGGGTAGGCCTTAAACTTAATTGCGTTGGCTGGTGACCAAGCATAAACATCCGGCCGGGAGTTGTCCGGAAGAATGAAGATAACTCAGTAGCTCGTAAAAGTTGCTCGACTAATATTGTTATTTAGGTCAGTGGTTTCCCTTTTTCCCCTTCTCTCCAACTAGTACACACGATGGAGCATGTTCAATTTGCCCCCGACGCACGCCCCCAAATATTCAACAAGTTTGATATCATGGAGCTGCATTTTGCGGGGTGAAAATTCTGCTCCCAAGGAGCAAGTTTACCCATGAAATCTTTGGTACACACGATGGAGCAAAGCTTGCTCCATCGTGTGTACTAGTTGTGGTACAACGCTCCGGGGGCGTGTGCCGGGAGCGTGCTCCCTCGTGTGTACCGGCCTTAAATACCTTGTTTGGCAAGATGCAAGTGAGGCCAATTACAGTCTTTCAAATCCTCATTAATTATTCACGAAAATCTGTTCCAGTGTCCGGCGGACTTGAACATATTTCAAGCCCAATGACACTGGAACACTGTTGCAATTGTTCTTTAATTAACAGTAGTAGTTGGCTTTGCCTATCTTTCTATGTTACGCTGACTTTGGTCACACTTAGAAATATTAGCTTTTAAAAATATATTATGATTTGTGTAACTTTAACTTTTAATGCAAAAAAAAAACTTTCAAAATTTTTCATGAACCCACCGAGACTCGAACCCCGAACCTCTAATCTGTAGTCTAGGATTTGAAGTCGTCCAAAGTCCTCCAATTCGGCTTTCAAGTCCTTGCAATAACTAACTGCGCGGACTAGTTGAAACCCCGTCAAATCCGCCTCATTGTCGGACTTAAAACACTTCATTAAGTTAAGGTCGCATCTTAATTACCTGATGTTTCCACGGGATGCAAATGAGCTTTCTTCGTATGTGCCCTCCATCTCCTTACCACCACAAGATCCACTCATGTAGATAGTAGTACCAGCTCTATAGTCTCCAACACCAACATCTTTTATGTAGTTGAGAATGTTGTCTATGATTTCATCGTTTAGTTCTGAATACAACACAAATATAAAAAGTAATATAATAATGATTAATGCACCCACGGATACCAGTGGTCAGCGGAGCTGATGAAAATTGGGTCGTGGGGCTCCGAGATTATTGTTGTTGTTGTTCTTAATTGTTGTTGTTGTTGATGATGACGATAATAGTGGTGGTGATGACGATGATGATAATGGTTGTCATGATGTTGGTGTTGGTAGTCAAACCCTAAATTGATTTTCTTCTTTGCAATTGATCATGAAAGATTTTTGAAGAGAACTTTGAATTATAAAGATTGTACTAGAATTTATTCATGTACCTGATACCATGTGTCCAGCTATCCCATAGTAATACCTTCCACTTGGCGTCATGAAGTCACCTTGCTTTTGAAGCTCAGGATGTTCCATAGGACCACACCTTGACTTGTAGGGATGGGTAAGGTCAAGCAGATCTTGAATGATTTCTCCACCACGATGAAGCGTTCCACTGTAATGAAGTCTTGCTACCAACTCTGGACTGTCACAAAACGATATACCAAAATTCAGAAACTAGACATTTATATCTTACTATATACTTGAGTATTTCAGCTTACTAAGGATATTTGGTGGCAGACCGAATGCAAATGAGATGACGTAGAAAAAGGACTTCTTAAATACACAAAAACACTAGAGATGAATTTTATACTATTTTTCTATTTGCAAAACATTTTCATTGCTAAAATACAAAGTGTACCAGTGGTAAATGTTATTTGCTACCCAAATCAAACACACTTGTTTCAAAATTGGAAACAAATCATGCAAATTCCTTCCGTTTTATACGTCATCTCATTTGCATTTTTCGACTTCAAATGCTTAATTCTCCGAAAGGAGATGATTTTATCCAGAGATATTAAACCATTAAACATTTCCATTAATTCATGAAGAAACGATTATCAAAATTTCAATTTAGGGTTAGGGACACTTTAACATCTAACATGATCTAACAATAAATCTATGTGACATAAGAATTGTAGAACTTACCTAGTTGGACCAATATGAATTAGCATGTAAAATGATAAACATTTATCATTGGCATTTTCATAGTAATCTCGGAATTTCTTGATGACCTCTTTGGCTCGTGAATGTTCAAAAAACATCGAACCTCCAACAATTAATTTAGGCATTTCGTACATTTGAAACCGCATGCTTGTGACAACTCTACAACAGAATAAAGAAGAAATTATTATCTTGGAGACTGCAAAACACTTGTTTTAGAGGTTTAAATGGCGAGGTCCGTAAGTTAAAAGCCCTGCATGTTGATAGATAACCACAGCCATCATCATTATCATTATCATCATCATCATAAAGGACGACAATTAACAACAGCAACAACAACAACAGATCGTGTGCAATGATATTATACAAAATTCTATCACGTGTTTGCTTTGAATGAGAGTTTTTCATGATCGGCATTGCGCATGACACTGTTCAATGTCTCCGGAAATGTAATGTTACTGAATTCTAATCCACAAATTGCGAATGGGTTCATTAGCGCAATTTTCTCGTCCCGTGCACCAGTATTCCCAAAGGACGATTTAACATAAATCTACACAACATGTACAATGGCTATTGTTCAGAGTGGAGTACTATAAGTACCAAACTTTTGCCGAAGGATAACGGGGTTGGGGCCGAAATCTTCAGCCGTACCGTAAATCAATGCGATGATTCAGCTCCTATACCACATAAATTGGGTTATAGAAGGGAGGAACTTATACTAGCTATACAGTGTAGGTCATTATATTGTTATTATCCAGCGTTCCAAGGAAAAAAAGCGATCAGAACAGGGACATAACCAAACACAAATCTTGACCGATCTTGACCACATTTCTAGCTTTTCAAACACCTCACTGCAAAGCTCAAATGACGACTGTCCCCAAAGGCTTCTGGGTATAGTTTTGCAGATTCTCGACGTATAGGCCTGTTACACTGTGCAATTTTCTCAGCAACTTGTCTCGCAACGGCGTTGCGAAACAAGTTGCTGGAGGATTGCACAGTGTAACAGGGGTTGTCTCGCAATTTTTGTTGTTGCGCGTAGCGTTGCATGAAGTAGAACTCAGGTATACTTTTCGCAACGCATTGCAGCAACTTGAAATGCCATTGCACAATGTATCACCCCTCCAGCAACTTTCCTCGCAATTTTTGAGGCACGTTTTCTACGAGCGCATGCGCAATTTCTCATTTCGCTCTGAGGAGTCATCTTGAATCTCGCTTCCAGCTTGCCTCGGCCAAAAATATTGCAAGTTGCTGGGGAAAATTGCACGGTGTAACAGCGCCATAATTTTCTCTGCAACTTGTTTTGCGCAGTGTAACAGCGCCTTATAATACGATAGATTGATAAATTGATAGAAACTGCAAACCTCGACTCATGCGGCCAAAGGCCTGGGCACGAGTAATGATGCAAGTGTTTTCTCGTCGCGCTTATCTGCGCAATATCTGCGCTGTTCTAATACGGAACTTATGAAATGAAAAGCGACGAAGTTGCGAGGACCTTCCCAATTTTGCGCGCCCTGTCAAGGTTTACGCAAATTCTGACGATAACGGCAGCTTCGGGATACGTCGACTTGCACGAAAAATTAAGAGCGTCTTGACGATATTCCCAGCTAATTTCCGTCACTGCGTTCTGCTCGCATTCATGCATTAATTTGATATAGGCAAAATAAATTGTGACAACTTACCCAAAGTTATACCCATGTCCTTTCATTGCCCAAAATAAATCAGGATTTTCTTCAGCACTAACTTTAATCTCACTTCCATCGGCAAGCGTTAGTTCTGGATAAATGTTGATGGATGAAATTTGAATTGAAATGATTGATTGAACATAATGAAATGACTCTTACCATATTCCAAAACACTGTCTGATGATGTGCCATAGTGCCTTGTTAAGAACCCTTGTCCTCCTTGTAGAGTCATGCCAGCTACACCTAGCTGTGAAAAGCTTCCAAGAGGAACTACAAAGCCCTTTTCATGGAGAGCTTCATCTACATCAGCAACTATGGCACCTCCTTCAACTAAAGCTGTCTATGAAACAAACAAAATTGCCATTTGCTTTACTGAATTCCCTGGGGATACGATAAGACTACATAGAGTTAAGTTAAGGTGTCTCAACATTGTTTCATTATATATGCTGACCATGCTCACACTGTCCATAACATGAATATTGGATCTGATGAAAATAGCTTTTGCACCAGTTATGAGACTTAGGTGAAAGTATTGATTGATGTCAAGTTTATGTTGCATTTTTGTACCTTGCCCTTTTCATCAATTTTGACTCTGCGCATCTCTGATAAGTCAATGACGACAACATCATCTTTTAGAGCAAAATCTGTTGTGCCTCCAGCACGTACGCATATATCAACCTTAAAAATAAAAAATAAAAAATTACAAAACGAACGAACGAACAAACAAACAAACAAAAACCAGTGCATGAGTACAATAATGTATGTGGATCATTGCTTGCTCCGACTCTCCTGGTGGAAATCAGTCAGAGGTATGCACCCATTGATACAAAGCTGGAAGTTTCTAGCTTCGTTGAAAACACTCGTAGGTTAATTAATTAATTAATATCATGCCTCATCAAAATTAGATACGCACGGTTTTCATCTAACAAGAATATTTGTTCAAGATTTGGATATATAATATTCAGGTAGGTCCCAATTTGGACCAGTTTTGGTAAGATAATACAGACTATTTTCTTGGCCTGTATTTGGTATGCTTAATTATACATAGCTAATAATAAAATATATTTGATATACATTGTTGCAAATATCTATAACATCAGATTTATGTAAGTTATAAGTGCAAACCTAAGGCTTAAATTCTTTATAAGATAATAGTTTTTGTTTGACTTCGTTTTAGTAATAGAATTAGGTGCAATATAAATTAATTAAAGCTTATGGTCAGTTTTTGGCATCTATGGCGAATATAGGTCGTGGGAATCTAAGATTACATTAAGAACATAAAACAAAAATCTCCGGCCTTGAAGTCAACAGCAACGCTCTTGCCCGTGTACACTGAGAGGCTAACAGTGCTCTAGCCTTGTAGGGATCCATTGGTCATATCGCAAGCTAGATTTAGTAAGCCTGGTTTTCACTAGCAACGAAAGCACAAGCGCAAGCAGCATAATTCTCCGTTTTCATCAAAATAGCATGGACGCATCAACAAACGCAAGCTCAAGAAAAGAGGACATTGTTTATGTCTTTGATTGCATATATTCTTGCGTCGAAGCAAAAACCAGGCTTAGTCGTACATTTACATGTATGTAAACTGTTAGTTACTGTACCTTGTTCTCCACACAAAACCTGATTGCCATCGCAACATCCTTCTTTCCTTTCACTTTGATAAACGCCAATGGACGCTTTGTTCGCAACTGGGCGTTCAATACTTTTTGAATTTCATTCTCATAAACGATGCCATCTGCTTCTATGACAATCTTACCCTCGAGGTTCTGTTCGAGAGAGCTAAAATCCAGTGAAATCATGATAGGTTGAATGAGTTCTATTAACTTAACTTTGCATATGATGAATTGAAGTTACTGTGATCCTTTGATCTAAATTAAAATCTTAAGGCTCAAAGTATTTTGTGTAACATTTGATACCCTACTTTTGAGTTCATTCTAATAATATCACAAGGCGTTCTTTTTGTCTGCCAGATAAAATGTCAAGTTGAGTGACCCATCTATGATTTTTTTATAGTGGCAAACCAGTCGAGGTTTTGGTCGCGTGTCTCTGTTTTCTTTCTTTCTTTCTCTAGCTCCCTCCCTCCCTTTCTTTCTTTCTTCCTTCTTTCTTTCTTTCTTTCTTTCTTTCTTTCTTTCTTTCTTTCTTTCTTTCTTTCTTTCTTTCTTTCTTTCTTTCTTTCTTTCTTTCTTTCTTTCTTTCTTTCTTTCTTTCTTTCTTTCTTTCTTTCTTTCTTTCTTTCTTTCTTTCTTTCTTTCTTTCTTTCTTTCTTTCTTTCTTTCTTTCTTTCTTTCTTTCTTTAAATTTATCGTGTACGCGTCGTAAAATTGCTCAAACTGCGCATGCGTCAGCATGAAGCTCGAGAAACAATCTCGTACCCAGAGCCTGCGTTTTCTCGGTCGCTGACCAAGAGGAACGCAGGCTCTGGGTACCTGGTCTGTGGCAAATGTTTGGGGGACTGAGAACGAGCGCTCTGATTGGTCAATTCCGGTCACTTCAGAATTGTGATGTTGTTTTGTTTTTGTTGGGAAGGGAATGAAGAAATTTTTGCAAAAAAGGACGTGTAAATCTTAAATTTGGCATTCCATTCTACAGCATTTATATTTTCCACCGTCTGGAGACTTTGCTTAAGAAAGCTGAAGCATTTTTCTGTGATTATTGTGGATTTAGAGGATCGTGAACTTTGTAAGCCGTTGCTCGAAATGACGAAGAAACAAGATCAAAGACGACCGCCGACGATATTTTATGGCGATCCTACTCGTAAACTTTTATTCCTGAGGATATAATATATAGCCTAAGCAACACAACAATTGTTGAGCGACATACTTTACATACCCATATCGAGATTCAGGGTACATGGCCGGAGAACGGCGTTTTGAAAAACTTTGGTTGGTGAATGAAGCACGTGCAAAATCAAAACTTCAAACTTTGTTGATTCGTATTTACAGAGGAAAAAAATCGCGACAGATAATAAGAAACTTTTCACATTACTATAACAAGAATCATATGAACTTATTATTACTATTTTTCCCAAAACTGAAGTCATATCCGTGTATTGAACCAAAAAAGGGACAACTTACTCACCTGTAGTTTGCCGTAAATCAAACATAAGTTTGACAAAGTTTCAAAGACAATTATCCGAAAAAGTGCAAAAATCTTGTGTGGTTTTTATGAGAACTAGAATATATCCTGCCTAAGCCACGTAGGACTGGCTGGTAGTACTTACTGGGACTGAATAGAAGAGTTCTCACATTCAGGTAAGCTGAAAAATTTCGTGAAAGTTTTGATAGTTGGAGTTTGTTAGTTCGTACGCGCCATGTCGCGTTAGTCGGCTTACAAAGTTCACGATCCTCTACATCCACAAAAATTACAGTAAAACACTTCAGCCTTCATAAGCAACGTCTACAAACCATGGAAAATACACACGCTGTAGAACAGAATGCCAGATTTAAAATTTACACGTCCTTTTTTGCAAAAATTTCTTCATTCCCTTCCCAACAAAAACAAAACAACACATTCTGAAGTGACCGGAAGTGACCAATCAAAGCACTCGTTCTCAGTCCCCCAAACATTTGCCACAGACCAGGGGTACGGGATTGCTCGAGAAAAAGCAAACAGAACCATCTTGTGTAAAATAATGCATGGTTGGGTGGCATGGTTGGCCGAGTGGTTAGAGCGCTGGCCTTTCACCGCTGTGGTCCGGGTTCGAGTCCCACCTCGAGCGCCTGGATCATTATGTGAATTGAGTTTGTTTGATGTGTTGTTCTCTACCATGCCACGAGGGTTTTTCTCTCGGGTTCTCCGGTTTTCCTCCCTCAGCAAAAATCAACGTGAATCGAGTGATTATTTGCAAAATACTTAATGTAAAGGTAGTGTGTTTGAGAGTACAGTGTCCCCCAATTAGTGCGCAAGCGCTAGAAGACTTGGACACTTAAATAAACAGTTATCTCTATCTCTATAATGTGGATGAAATTGATGTATCGAGACTTCCGAAGACAGAGCTTGGGTTTCCTGTGGTGAAAGAAGAATCGGACAGTCATTAAGTACAGCGGTTCATCACTATGGACTCAAAAATCAAACATTCTGGATCGAGTGTTCTAAAAGTATATTTCTCGTTCGAATATGGGAAAAGAACTGTTCGAATACTGTACAAAGGGTGATATTGAGAGCCTACGCAGCCTTTTTGAAGATCCAGAAAGTATTTATGTAACAGATTCTTCGACAGAGTTAAATAAACGTGACAAAGATGGCAAGTCTGCCATGGATATTGCAGCAATGCTGGGACGAACAGAGATTATCCAAGAACTAATTGAGCGAGGAGCAGAAGTGAATAACTCGACAAAAAATGGTATAGTCTTAAAAATTGAACGAATGAGCTCATAACGTATAATTCTTATGCGTAAATATATTCCACAGTACATGTACTTCAGAACATGGGTTTACACATAACTGTAATATATAATAAGCCATATAAAACATTTGCTTTTCTAATAGGGTACACAGCCTTGCACAGGGCTGCATGTTGGGGTCGAATGGACTGTCTACAAGTTCTTGTAGCCAACAGTGCTGATCTACAGATTAAGACCATGCATGGCGAAAGAGCACGTGAATGTGCAGCACGTTATCACAAAGAATCATGTGTTGAATACTTAGATGTTGCTGGTATGTTTACATTGTGTTCTGTGTATTCCATAACATCTTTCACTGTTGTGGTTTTGCCAACCTAAGAATTCAGCCAGCAGTATAAGCTTTTTTATGTAGTGCTGGCAGACCAGACATCATATAATTTGAACCACTTCCACTGGGGGCCCTGCCCTATCCTACAACCCCTTCTTACTAGGTAGAGGTTATTTCACGAGCTTCAAAACGACATTTCATGTCAAAAGGTCCCGTTATTAGGGCTAGATAAAGGTTAGGTTTAGGGCTAGGAACTGGGATAGGGTCTACCCCCTAACCTAGCCCTAAACCTAACCCTAAAACCTAAAATCTAGCTCTAATAATGGGGTCCTTTGACGCAAAATGTCGTTCTGAAGTTCGCGAAATAACCTCTATCTACTTATTAGTGTACCCTTACAATTTTACACGTACATGTAGTATAAGAGATCCAGTCAGTGGTGGCTTCATTGGATCTGGACATGTTATTTGCATATCTCAAAATTATCCAACATGTAAATTAGTATCAACTGCTGACTGTGGTGCATTTATATTATATATCATTTAAGGTGGCATCACAGGCAGCCCAAGCTCATTATCTGACAACATAAACAGTTGTAAATACACGTAAATGCATGGAGCCTAAAATACGACTTTTGACGAATAATATTACAGAATACATTAATATAACATTGTATGTAACTTGTAAAGTTGTTATAATTGTAAATAAAGCCTTATTTCATGTTTTTTTTCAAGATCTCCCTCCCCCTACTAAGAAGAGGAAAAGGCTGGAAGCTTCGCTTCGAACGAGCTCCAATCGTCTGCACATTTCGAACTCAAAAAATACCTTTCGCTTGACCAAATAACTCCAACGCTCGTCCTCATCAGCATCGATAATTGTTCTAACCACCCTGTAAACCTCATTCTCCAATGACCACGTCTTACGGAGAAACAAAATTATTTAGTTCGAATCTTCGGTCTCCTGTGAGGCTTGAAGCCCACCTCCACCGCCACTTTCAACACAGGCAGCCCAAGCTCATTATCTGACAACATTAAACAGTTAAAATACACGTAAATGCATGGGGTCTAAAATAGACTTTTAGTGAATAAATTACAGAATACATTCTATGTGCCTTGTAGAGTTATTATAATTGTAAATAAAGCCTTATTTCACGTGTTTTAAAGATCTACTAGATAATGAGCTTGGGCTGCCTGTGTTGAAAGTGGCGGTGGAGGTGGGCTTCAAGCCTCACAGGAGACCGAAGATTCGAACTAAATATTAATTTTGTTTCTCCGTAAGACGTGGTCGTTGGAGAATGAGGTTTACAGGGTGGTTAGAACAATTATCGATGCTGATGAGGACGAGCGTTGGAGTTATTTGGTCAAGCGAAAGGTATTTTTTGAGTTCGAAATGTGCAGACGATTGGAGCTCGTTCGAAGCAAAGCTTCCAGCCTTTTCCTCTTCTTAGTAGGGGGAGGGAGATCTTGAAAAAAACCGTGAAATAAGGCTTTATTTACAATTATAACAACATTACAAGTTACATACAATGTTATATTAATGTATTCTGTAATATTATTCGTCAAAAGTCGTATTTTAGGCTCCATGCATTTACGTGTATTTACAACTGTTTATGTTGTCAGATAATGAGCTTGGGCTGCCTGTGGTGGCATTAACAATTAAAGTGAAGATCATTGAATACTAAAAGCTACAAATTTAAATGCCTGACATTTGTTTCAGAGGCTCAGATTGAACTTGTGGCTATCATTACATCTACAAAGGAAACAATTGCAGATCCTGAAAAACATATGGGAAGATTTACTAAAGATGACAGGGTAAAATACTATGTATGAATTGACTGAACAGGAGGGCCAGAGTGGGCAGGGCTGGACAGGTCATTGATAAAGTGCAGTACTCTCTTTTATCTTTTATGGTTTTAAAGTTGAACTTTCTGTAAGTGCTCCCTCCCCTCCCCCAGCCCTTTTTCTTCTCAATACTTTTACAAAATATCCTCTGAATTTCCTGGACAGTTTCCAATTTCTTTAATGTTGCACCCCCCTGAAGGATAGTCCTGGGTCCACCCCTGGAGATGTCCATTTACTGGATGAACATTCGATAGTGGACACATGTATGACTGTACTAAACATTCGTCATTTTGTTAATAGCAAAGTGGAAATCGTTACTGTGATGAAAAAAATGAGTGGCTGGAATCACACAGAAATACAGCTTCACTTGAAGATGTACTGAAGCAAAAAGAAGCCCTTGAGGAGTTGTTAAGACCCATTCTTGCAAAGCTAGAGGATACACAAGGTATCTACTGCATTAAATATATTGATTGTCTTAGAGTATGGTAGGTTTTGTGGTCAATTTATACTGTAAGTAAACAAAATTTCTTAGTTGTGCTTGTATTTCTATACAACCTTTGTTGTGGGTTCTGAAGTGATATTTAAAAAACAAGCATGAGTGTTTTATCAGATCAATTAAAACACTGATAAATTAAACATTAGTGTAACACTATAACTAATAACTGATTTGATAAAACACCTATGTTTTATGTATTTATTTACTTGTTTTATTGTGTAACTTACAGTATAAGGTCAATGCATGTGACCAATAGACTATTTCACGGTTCTCGTTGTTCAACCTCAGCCTTGACGGCATGTAATATATTTTTTAGAATTTGACTACAGCCCGTGGAATTTTAAAGTGTTTCGATTGTTTGTTGATGTGTGCATTCCTTACATTACCAATGTAAGTCAATTTCTATAGAATATTTAAAAAACTCATTAATAATTCATAAGGCAAACACAATGAAAATCGCCACCGTGACGAGTGTCTTTATATCTGATAAAGATTCGGCCTAATTTACATCAACTTTAACCTCAATTTTCTCCAAGAAAAATGAAGATATTTTTGAATTTCTTTTAGAGAACAACTCTAATATGTGTTGGAGTTTTTTAAGCCATATAAAGAACTCGAGATCGTGTTTTATCGGTATGTTTTATATCCGATAAAACACTCTCTCTCGTTCTTTATACTATACATTACACACTGGTGAGGCTGAGGTTGAGCCATGAGAACTGTGAAATGGTCTATTGGATGACTTTTTTTGGACGTTCAGAAGTTCAAGTTCACAATGAACTTTGTTGGTGAACTTCAAACTTACCCCCAGCTGTACAAATTTGGAAATTTGTTACAATTGACATTTGCACTCAGAATTTAGTTGCATCAGAAAGCAAGGCCATGCTGTCTAAAGAAGTTCAAAATTTGATTATCAAAAATCTTCGATTCTTAAATTTGCATGGGAAGTAAGTTTGAAGTTTGCCCATAAAGTTTGTTATGAACTTCTGGAGTTTGACATGAACTTCGGTCAAACTTCTGGACCAACTTCAGAAGTCATGTGAAATGCACATAAAAAATGTAATTGGCTGTAAAAATTCCACCATCCAAGAAATAGCTACTGCATTCTTGAAATACTGTATCCATGATTTTTTTCAGAGAAAGCTGATGTTCCAAAAGCCAACAAAAAATAATTTTGAAGGGCAGCAGACCACCTAACAGTACAGCTATGTTTTATTGTACATCTGGATCCTGTCAGCAAAGTCTTTTTTTATCCAAAGTCACTCTATATAGTCCCAGTAGACCCAATGCTCTCTTTGGTTATAAGGGTTGTGTTAGAAAACAAACAAACAAACAAACAAACATACAAACAAACAAACAAAAACAGCAACAACAAAAACAACAACAACAACAAGCAAACAGACTAACTAACTAACTAAACAAACAAACTGAAACAAATGAACAAACAGTTGAAAACAAAAATCCAAACAACAGTTTGAGTGCATTTAGTTAACTGAAGGAATAAAATAAATTTCTGTCTACAATTTCAAGGTTTAGAGTGTTTAAGCTTAACTTGTGGAAAGCATTTCTGTGGCACAAATTTGAAAACAAACACCAAACAAACAAGCAGTAATAGTCAGCGGCTGAAGAAAACAATAGAAATTCATGTAACGTACTATTAATACTAAGCTTAACTTTCACTGTTTCTCAACAAAGACACTGCATTAACTTAGAAGTTGTTTATTCTATATTATTTATTCTGCCAGTACAATATTATGTACATATTATGCACTTAATTTACAAACAATTATTGTTTTACATTGCTATGGATATTTATGGCAACATTAGGATATTCCCATTTAAATTAATTTTGTAAAATGATAACTCTTAATATATGAGCAGCACTGACACACTGCTTTTGTCACTCCACTATTATTAACCAGAACACAACTATCTTATTTACTGCAAAAACTCAACAACCATTTACATAATATAAGCGAAAAATCTATCCATTTACTAGTAAACGACTACTCTGGTGTCAATTTTTCATAGACTTCGCGAGTAATCCAAGAAAAAGTGTTCTTTTATATGGATCAGTTCGCTTGTTATTTTGGCTTGTACAGATGTTCCTAATAGTTAATGTTTTCTTTCATGATTTTAGTGGTTTTATTTAACCTGTGAAAAAGTTAGCAAAATAATAATTATTAGTACACTCAAAAACAATGTTTTCTTTTGTTCATCTTTCTTTCACGGGTTATATAAAATCTATCAGTGTCTCACAAATCCGAATTTTAACGTTTGCTGATTTGCGTATGTGCGCATTGAATATTTACAATAGAATTGAAAATTGAAACTTTCAAAAGCTATAGAGTAAATGCCTTGTTTCCGTGATATAAGTATTGGCGTGATTTTGTATTGAAAACAGTACAAAATTGAGCAAACTATTCAACCAAAATATAATTATTGATTTTTACGGATATTTTTATACGATTTCTCGACCGCAAAGTTTCCACATGTTGCTGGAAAACATTTCAAAGCGAACGCGTGTTAGTTTTCTCAGTTTTTTTTCATTAAAAATAGATAGGTTCTCTTCAAAATATCAACCTCTTGTTTCAAAATTTCAAAATTTTGTACGAATTGCATGGTTCTAGTCAAATGGCGGGGCATCGCCTACTTCATAGAACAAACTTCTAACATCCAACATTGACGCCAACTCCAGGACTTGTTTCTCGATGCCTCCGTTAATCAGTATTTCATTGGGTAGTTTAGGAAAACACTTGGGATAGTATTCAGATCCCTGCGATAAAGATTGCATCATAAAGTGAATCACTAACCTAACACTATATAAATGGAATAGTTTAGAAATGTATCATAAACTTGACATTGCACAACGCAAGTAAGGCTTTTGCACAGACATTTAGAATAATTCTGCTAAATGACTGACGTCAAAATTGGCAAGAACGCCAGTGTTATGAGTTTGTGACATTCTGCGCAACACAGTCTTCCGGAAGAATGCCTTGTGTAGTAACTTTTCTTCGATCAAGTTGCAACGCGGATTTAACACTTTTTTTACCTAATAATTATTGTGTTCAACTCCAAAAATCTCTTGCCCTTGCAATGTTAAGAAGAAGAATTCCATACAATTTTCCAATCACCCGAAAAATTGCGCGTTAATGTTATTGTAAATAACCGGTGCGCAGGCGCACTCTATGTAAAACAAACAAGGATTTGACTATTTCGTAAGTTATATATTTTATAGAAATAATATGATGGATACCTTAAATGCTCTGTGTAAATGTGTGACGTAAAAACACAAGATGTAACGTAGCAATAGCATCTTGAGAAAATCGTCCTCCAACAACTTTAAGAATGAGAGATCTAGAAAATCGAAAGATGAGATATTTGAGAACTAGGTAGTTTTGATGGAGTCCAGTTTCAAATGGTGCACATTATAAAATATTTACAAAGCCTAAGTAACCATGTACTGCTATTAAAATAGAAGCTTAATTTCTACAAATGCTTAAATCTTGTTTACACGAGCGATGCAAACGCAAATGTGCAGGCCATTGTTCACAAATGAACGCAAATGTAAGGATTCAGTAGATACGCATGCGCAATTGAGATGTTTACAAATACAAAGATACGATGGTGACAGCCGCCATTTTGAAATCAAGACTCGAGTTGGCATGAAGGGCGTTTTTTGCTTGCGTTCACATTTGCACAAGCCCTGATTCATACGTTAAAAGCTTTAACGCGAGCACAAACGCAAGTAAAAGAAAATGACAAATTAATTCACATTTGCACAAGCCCTGATTCACACGTTAAAAGCTTTAACGCGAGCACAAACGCAAGTAAAAGAAAATGACATTAATTCACATTTGCACAAGCCCTGATTCACACGTTAAAAGCTTTAACGCGAGCACAAACGCAAGTAAAAGAAAATGACAAATTAATTCACCATTCCTTGAGTTTAGCATTTGCCCTTGCTCTTGCGTATAATCGACTTGCGCTTGCATATGCGTCGCCTTTGTGAACCAGGCTTTACTGCGTTCGCCCTTAAAAAAATGTAAAATATACTGCAAAATAGAAGTATTCTACTACTGACCCACAGCACGTGACCAGTCATGCATTACTCGCAATAAATCAGTCATTATACGACGAATTTGACGCTGGCCATCTTCCCATAGATCACTGCGAAGATTACCGATACTTGACACATAGCAGAAGGCAACGAGTGGGCTGTACAAGAACATGGTGAACACACTGCCTTTGCGATTTAATTCTAAAGAAGAAAAACAAATTAAAATTCCGTGAAAACACCGAATAAAATAATCCCCGTAACAACTGGTCAGTGGCATCTACACACAAACGTTTTCAAGTACGATCAACACTTCACTTTAACGAACAACCCACTAATGTGGACTCTACTAGAAGTAACTGCCGACTTTTTTGATTTTCATAAATTACACGTCTTCCGCAGTAACGGTAGCTGACTATAACCAAGCTCACAAATACGATTTTACAATACGACAAAAATTACTGCAGGCACAAATTCTGCATATTCGTCTTGCAGTTTACTGTACATTGCGATCTTCGAATGAAGCGAAACTTATATAGTGTAAATGTATAGGCCTGGACACACGAATGCCACATTTCCTGCAGCATTTTGTGTAATACAGTGTGCCCATCCCTGTATTGTTGCGCGAATGGTTGCAGGTTCAGGATTGCGTTCTACTTCTGCAACTTTTCCGATTCTGCAACATTTTCTACAACATGGCAGGGGTAGACACACGGTGCAGCTGTGTTGGGCGCTGGCGATGTTGCAGAAAATGCTGTTCCGTGCGGTGCGTCCGGGCTTTATAGCTACAGATGAAAAATAACTGATTATTTCTGTCAGTGTTGTTTGATTATCTCTATGCCAAACTATAGCGCGTTTCACTTGAATTGAAAATTATAAAAACAACAACAACAACAACAACAAAATAAATATATAAAAAACCCCAACACCCCCCTAAAAAACCCCCAACAAACTAACCAACCAACCAAACAAACAACAACAACAAAACAAAAACAAACAAAAAAGCTGGTCAATTAAACGAGCAGGAATGATCAAACGGTATTCTATGGTGTCATTCGTTTCCCTAATGAAGACTTAGTTTTTGTAATAAAGCCCAACATTTTAAAAAGAAATGACATTTCCTTCGGAAGTTAGGCTGCATTTACAAGGGCTATTTCATCACAGGCTGAGTTCCGTCACGGGACACGTTTTTACATAACTTTAGGGCGAAACCCGACAGGAATGATTATGTTACATCAGTCTTTTCGCCCAGGCTAAAAGTCGTCCCGTGACGAACTTATCCCGCGGGACGAAATCGTCCGTGTAAACGCGCCCTGTATTACGATTGTCTAACCTGACACAGCTACAGGAGTTGTTGATGGTGACATAAGGCAAACAAGAGGCTGTCCAAAATGGTTAGGAAAGTACTAGACAATAGAAAAGCAACGGAGGTGTAGAATAAGTTCAGTACACGTGGTTGACAATATCCATCTAGTTTTAGCTAAAATCAAGTAGCTATATCCCCTTGTCTACCACTTTCTTTTGGAAGGGGAGCGGAGGTTGCCATGCATCAAAAATGTTCGTATTTCGTCATGAAACAGAGAGAAATTGCCCTCCCTTCCCGGTCTTATGTAGCTCTCTTTTGATGCTGAGTAGTCTCCCTCGCAGCCGCTACCAGTGTCGTCACGCAACACTTTCTCCCTTGAGTAGCTACCCAGGAGAGAAAGCGTTGCGTGACGACACTGGTAGCGGCCGCAATGAAAACTAGGTGCTGAGATACTAAAACGCTTCAAACTTCTCGTTAGGAAAGGATCGAAGTAAAACAGCAATCCTTCCATCCACTACGAAGGCGGGTTGGCGATAACATTCAATGGGCATTATCTTGACTGTAAATTTGGTAAAGTCAGCTATGAAAGTTAATGAGATGTTATCGCCTCGTAGAAAGTAGAATATTGGGCGGGATGGGAAGGGAAAGGAAGAGACAAAATAAATCACTTTACAAAGTATGTAAATTAATAAGCATGGAGTTGGGTACAATTCAGACCAAGGACTCGTTTTAGCCCTCTCCGCTAACAGTCAGATAGAGGGGCAAAAAGAGTCTTTTTTTTCTCTCTCGCGAAAACCATTAGTTAGCGGAGCGGGCTAAAACGAGTGGATTAGAAGTTAGGATGACTAGACTTGTTTTTCAAATACCTTGAAAGCCTCGCTGTTTGAACAGTCGATAATTAAAACCAAAGGTTTTCGAGTAAAAGGTACAAGGTCTTCAGGATACAAACTTTAAAAACAAAATTTGCATATTAGATCATTGGTAAATTACGCTTATGCTAAGTTGGATAGAAGTAAGATCTGGCAGAGCCGACTTGAAGTTGGGACATTTTCGTGAGAGTTCCCAAGGTCCAGTTGCACATTGAACTTGCATGTCGTTTCGTTCTCTAAAACATTTATTTCCTCGATACATAGAGAACTTTAGAAATTTTTTTTCTCCTGATCTCTTTTTTAACAATATATAAAAACAATCAACGTCAAAACGTAGCAAAAATCTGACCTATTTCCGAAAACCCTGATGCGCGCCTGATAGTGTATCGCCTTCAAAAGTTGGCCAAATATGAAAGCAGGACTGTCATCGCAACTCTTAACGTCCAGTCATATGTGAATTAATGGTCAGTTGTTCTTCTAGCGTTAAAATGTTCTTTTTTCTGGCTTCTTACCAGTTAATTTCCTTAAAAACACTGCGGCGCTTTGTGGTATTATCGTCAGGGTCTATCTTTTTGGTAGCTGTCAGAACACCGCCTTGATCGTATTGACCTATTGATAAAAATCATGAACAGTAAACAAAGTATTTTGGATGGATTGTAGAGGCGATACTGAAACATGTTTCGCCTTTAGTTGTTGTCACAGGTTCTATTGAATTTTATGGAAACTGTTCCTCGTCTGAAAAACAAAACAAAACAGAACAAAACAGAGTAGAGCCGAGCAGAGCAGAGCAGAGCAGAGCAGAGCAGAGCAGAGCAGAGCAGAGCAGAGCAGAGCAGAATAGAACAAAAAACAAACAAACAAAAACAAAGAGAAAAGAATTTTTCCACCAGCGAGTTCAAGTGTTCCGATGAATGACTGAAACGATCTCGATCTTTAGCATGTCTAGTTTATTCCTTCTGGGAAATGTATAGGTCTCCTCTCTAAATATATTTTTAAATGAAAAATCCTCAAGAAGTTTGAAATGGCAAACATGAAGACTGGATTTCATTACGTTTCTATAAAGCGGCCAACCTCACCTTCGAGCCCTGATTTCACTGTTGGCGCGCATGCGTCCCCAGACATGTAAATCAACAAAACGCCGTTTGTAGGAAGTTCCTGTAAATAAGAAAGACTAACAGATTACCGTTGACGTCGTACTAGCCATAGTGAACAAAAGTATGAGAAAGTATGAGAAACGATCTAATGCTCGAGGTAAACCCGTATTATAAAAAACCCTCTTTTTTACAGTTCCTACGAAGGCTCGAAACGTCAGTAAGTAACGTCTTTTTTATACGTTGTTACAGATTTCCATTCATTCCTTATTGGATCTTTATACACCGACGCAGCCCTAACTAGTTCACTCGCTAGTCTCCTTTTGTTTTATAAAAAGCGTTGCCAACCATGATTTGTTGGTTGGCTTGTTGCATGAAATTCACTTCAATTTTCGCAGGAAAATCTTGGGAAATTCGCTTTAATCACGATTCGCCATCTTGGAAATGACGTGACAACTTTCAACGCGAAATCGAGGCTAAGCGTGTAAACTAAAATGGCGCCCGAACGAGCAGGTATTTCTTCGCCTCTCTGGCACAAAAATCTTAATCTTTTGCGGAATCAAAGTAAGATTCGGTAAGATTTTGTTATAGTCTGTTCACTGCAACAAACTATGGGTACCCTTTTTGACTGATAAACTGTCCGTATTTCAGTTAATGAAAGTTCCACGCAAAATCAGGGATCCCTGGTTAATTGACAAACATTTGATCATTTGCTCTTAAAAATCAATCGTCCAGCTTTCCACTCTCAAATTCCTAGACGGCCTGAAATCGTGGTCATTAAAAGCCCAGTTAGCACTAATCCAACGGACTAAACTCCCCAAAAAATTCATTTCAGCCCATGCAAATCAGTCTCTCACCGGCCCTCTGATTCTAAAATTAATTCACTGTATAGGTATTTTATTCGTGTTCTGCTAAGACTATACCTGCTTTGAGTCTCAAACTTTTGGCGAGAATTTCGAGCGTAAAAAATTGCAAAGCACTCTACTTAAAACTCGTACTGATAAAAAACTACTGTCTGGAGAACTTCCCCCCCGCTGTGTATATGAATATATTACAATTCTTAGGGCAAAAAGCACCCACGCATAATAATAATATATATACTAAAACAATTATCAGATTATACTAAAATATATATACTAATATATATATACGATATATATACAGATATACTAAAACGATTATCAGATTAGCATAGGAAACGCGATGATTAAACCTACCTTAAATCCAACACTTAGAAAGACGTACAATTGTGATAGTGTTGGTTTGTACAGCAGATACTTGTGGGGATTAGCACGAGTAGTTGTGGTTGCATTTTCGGTCTAAAACAAGAAATATCTCACCATGTATTAACCAAAAAAAGAGTGTAGTGGACATCCCAGGGGAGTACTCACGAGTAAGGGTGATGGACAGGTGTGACACCCTCTTTGGGTCGAAAATATTTGAAACCTGATTTTTTAGGGTGTAATTTTTTGTGAGAACCCTTCTAGTGTAGCATATTTCACCAAGGCCTTTTTTGGGAGGGGGGGGGGGGGGTGCTAGTAGCCCCGCTGTCTACTTGCAATCTTCTCTTCTACCTTCATTATGAAGAAAAACGTCCAGATTTCTTTCAGTTCTGTGGATGCTTTATGAACTGATAATCATCTTTGCAGTTGGTCTTAGCCACATGGGCCCTTTTTCCGGGGGGGGGGCTGATTTTAGTTTCATTCGCACCTCCCCTGGGGTGGACAATGAGAAAATGGAAATACCAGAAAAAACTCAACTGGAAGTGCATTATATATTTCTGTTTTCCCTTCAAGTGTTTGCTAGTTGGATGGAATGTCTAATGACGTCATTAAGGCAGTTTTATCATAGAGGTCTTAAGTTTAATATTAATCGCACGTTTTCTTTGGATGCGCGCGGTAAATGTAATGTATTAACTCTTTCGTGAATCTTACTTTGATATTTTCAGCATCAATACTTGATGTAACCAATGTTCGTGGAGGATCAACATCAGGTTCACGCTCAAACGCTTGAAGCATTCGAAACATGTCGAGGGTTAACTCACTGAACTTAACCTGATAATAAAATACAGTAGAACTGCCCGTAAGCGGACACCCTGGCTACCACTTATGGGAGGTGTCCGCTTATGGGAGGTGTCCTCTTATGGGAGGTGTCCTCTTACGGGAGATGTCCACTTATTGGAGGTATCCGCTTATGGGAGGTGTCCTCTTATGTGAGGTGTCCGCTTATGGGAGGTGTCCTCTTATGGGAGGTGTCCGCTTATGGGAGTTGTTCTCTTATGGGAGGTGTCCGCTTATGGGAGGTGTCCTCTTATGTGAGGTGTCCGCATATGGGAGGTGTCCTCTTATGTGAGGTGTCCGCATATGGGAGGTGTCCTCTTATGGGAGGTGTCCGTTTATGGGAGGTGTCCTCTTATGGGAGGTCTCCGCTTATGGGAGGTGTCCTCTTATGGGAGGTGTCCTCTTACGGGAGATGTCCACTTATTGGAGGTGTCCGCTTATGGGAGGTGTCCTCTTATGGGAGGTGCCCGCTTATGGGAGGTGTCCTCTTATGGGAGGTGTCCGCTTATGGGAGGTGTCCTCTTATGGGAGGTGTCCGCTTATGGGAGATGTCCTCTTATGGGAGGTGTCCGCTTATGGGAGATGTCCACTTATGGGAGGTGTCCGCTTATGGGAGATGTCCACTTATGGGAGGTGTCTGCTTATGGGCAGTGTCTGCTTATGGGAGGTGTCCTCTTATGGGAGGTGTCTGCTTATGGGAGATGTCCACTTATGGGAGGTGTCTACTTATGGTAGGTGTCTGCTTATGGGAGGTGTCTACTTATGGGAGGTGTCTGCTTATGGGAGGTGTCTGCTTATGGGAGGTGTCCTCTTATGTGAGGTGTCCTCTTATGGGAGGTGTACGCTTATGGGAGGCGTACGCTTATGGGAGGTGTACGTTTAATTAGTGGTTTGACTGCATATGATGAGCATGAGTTCTCATATATAGCTATTTCAACAAAGGTTGACGGGGCGAACGGTGAGAGGAAACTTGACTTTCGGAACAAATTCTGTCTTCAGACGACACTAGTGAAAAACGTCTGCGCATGCGTGGATATTACAATGTTTTCTTAAGATATATGAGAGTTTTAGCCGGAAATGAAATGCTCGTTTTCTCGATGTATACATAAAATTTCTCTTGTATACTTTTGTGAGACAAAGATATTGCATTAATAAAGACATTGTTTTAATACTTGCCCTAAGTTTCAAGAATTGACATTAAGTTGAGGGTCTGGATGGGGGGGGGGGGGGGGGGGTCCGCATGTCGGTTGTCGGTTAAAATTCGAGCAATTTGTCGGTTGTCAGTCAAAATTTTCGGTCTTTGTCGGTTGTCGGTAAATATAGGTTAACTTAAATACATTAAGTTAAACTATCGAAATATTAAGTCTAATATTTATAAAAGCGCGTTTTATCGTTATTCCTAATTGTCTTTGTAGAATGAGATGCAATTGATCTCGATCTCACCTTTACAATGGCACAGAAAACAATTGAAATTCGTATCTTGACTTGCCTGATCTATGCCCAGGCCGTACAGTAGGTCAAAGCACTAGCCACGTTCCATAAATAATTATTTTACTTGATATGACTAACCGAATCATTACTAAAATGTCGGTAGTCAGTCAATATCTTTTTGTCGGTAATCAGTAAATTTTTCCCAAGTTTGTCGGTAGTCAGTTATTTTTTTGTCGGTTTGTCGCTAGTCGGTTAACCCCATCCAGACCCTGTAAGTTTTGACATTTTGTGAAATTAAAACCATTGTTGAAGGCAAGCGTAAAAGCGAAATTTGCATAAGTTTACAAAAGCACGAAGACGCGACTACGAGCATGCGCAGACGTTTTTCACTAGTTTCTCTTCAGACAACGTTCCCAGTTTATTTCTGCGAACAGAATTAATATCCCTGGGTTTCCGAAGATATATGACGCCAGAGAATTTTTACCTGTTTTTCGCAGTTTCCAATAATCACAATTTCTTGTAATGTGAATTTACTTCCGCCTGTAACACTTGAATGTGGAGTTCTAATCGACGAGAGTTCCTGCAAGAAAAATTTCAATCAAGAACATTTTGACAACGCGTACATCAAAACGCTATAGCGTTCACTCGGGCTTCGAGGAAGACCGAGTAACAAAGCTTGCTAGCTTGTAAAGGCCATCTGGTAATTTTGCACACCACAGGTAGCCCGAGCAATTTACGCTTTAAAGAGGAAGGATCAAAAGTTGCCGACTTTCGAGATTTCTGGGTTAGAAGCGACATCGCCATCTTGGATGAGTTTCAAAGAAGGATTTCTCATTAGTGTCTGTTGTACGTTCATCCAACATGCCTACCAGTACAAGTTATCTTTTATTTTTCTCAAGAAGATGATTGAAACCTAGTATTTAGTAGTTCGTATCTTGATAATTGGGGTCGAGTGTAAATAAAACACCTTATGTTAATTGGAGGCAAGGACTAAAATTGATTATTATTGTCTTTCTAGTCTGAATGTGTTTGTATGGAAACGCACTGAACAAAAGACAGAATCAATGAAAGCAAGCTAGAAAAATAAAAAATAAGAAAGATATAGGGAATAGGAAAGACAGAGGAAGAGAAAGACACGGAGATAGCTAACGTGATTATAAGAGCAATGTTTGCTTCAAGCTCATAGAGTTGTTTATTTAACGATATTTCCTAGACTAAAAGACGTGAATTAATAAGGACGAATTTTGGCAGACAGGTCCAAATACATTAACGCTATATTGACTCACTTGAATGACTGAATTAACGACTTTCAACAATTATTTGAAAAAATCAAGTTAATATTGTAACTTTGGTACGGAAATAATTTTATCTTTACATTTATTAATTTTAACTTTGACTATAATTTGAACTATTGTCTGTGTCCACGTCATCGCGGGTTTGCATACAAGTTTGTGTATACAATCGTTCCCCAAAATGACAGTTAAATAATTCAATTTTCATAGAGATTTAAGAACATGGTCTTAGTATACCCATATATTCTCAAGAAAAACAGTTATGAAAGTACGCAATATAATTGGCATGTTGGTCCTGCTGGCAATAAGTTGCCTTTTTCTGATTTTCCTGAAGACAAAAAGGAAAACACTAAGAGCTAGTTCTGTGGCAACAACGCCATCAGAACTAAAATGGAATGACAAGAACAAAACCAAAATTGTGCTCCTATACACAGATTTCTTTACGGGTCGTTGGTATTTGCGTTGGAATAAGTATTATCCTTGTAGATTTGAGTGTATTTTTACATACAAAAAGCAGCTCATTGACAAAGCTGATGCTGTAGGATTCCATGATGCTGATATGCCGACGAAACTTCCCAAAAGAACAAATTTGAACCAGATCTGGTTTTACTTTAATCTGGAAAGCCCTCTTCACTCTAAAGCAAACGATTATCAAAGGGTTTTCAACTGGACTATGAGTTATAGGGTAGAGTCTGATATTTACGCGCCTTACGGAGACTATTCTCCTCTTGGCTGCGAAGAAGCGTCAACTGCACGGAAAAAATTCGGTCACCGTGATTTTTCGCACGGAAAAACTAAAATGGTGGCATGGATCGCTAGCAATTGTCTTGACGAAAATGGTAGATTCGAATATGTAACCAAACTGGCCAGTTTCGTTCAGGTGGATATATTTGGAAAATGTGGGAAACTGGAGTGTACAAGAGGTAGCCTCTCACGGTATTCTGATGACTGCAAAGCAAAGCTAAAGCAGTACAAGTTCTATCTTGCTTTTGAGAATACACGTTGTAAGGATTACATCACCGAAAAATACTGGGAGATTGCTTTAGGGAATGAATTAATACCAATAGTATTGGGAGGAGCGGATTATCTGCGTATTGGAATTCCAGGATCATTCATCAATGTGAACGATTTTGATAGCGTAGAAAAGTTAGCTGATTACCTCAAGTATCTAGACAAAAATGACATAGAGTACAATAAGTATTTTCGATGGAAAACCTTATTTAAAGTGGACACTCCTTATAGGTATGGTTGTGATATATGCACTGCACTACATAGTAATAAAGCACGAGAAAGGAAAATCTATCAAAGTCTGCATGACTTCTGGAGTAGAGACAAATGCCAAGGAAAAATAATTGTAAAATAAAGTTGAAGCATTCGTAGGTTGAAAATACAAAGTATTAAGAGGGGATTTTTTCAATATTGAGTTGATAATTGCTAAAATCACCAAAACCTAGCCCGTTGTACAATACACCGATCCCGGCTTTGCTTGAGTGGCTACTAAACAATCGATGCATGGTTTTCCCAATGGAATACACAGCCATTCTTGAAAAGGTTGTCCACATAAAAAGACATTTAAGGCGGCGAAATACGAGACACCAGAACCTTCAACTTGTCGCGCAACATTGTTGCATTGCAGGTTTTTGATCGATGCTGCGCGTTTTTCACCTCGCGATCTCAACTTGTCAAAAAGTTGAGATCGCGAAGTGAAAAACGCGCAACATCGATCAAAAACCTGCAACGCAACAATGTTGCGCGACAAGTTGAGGGTTTTTGTGTCTCGTATTTCGCCGCCTTTAGTCATTAATAAACTCATTTGCATATATCATATTTTCAATATTCTGGCACGAATTTTAACTTTAGCTGTACCTACAACCCATTTTATACAATATGTAATATGCAATGTACTTTAGTATTATAAATTGAATTTCCTGAGAGAAAATTGAAAATCCGAGATATGCAAATGAGTTTATTAATGACTAAATGTCTATTTATTTGGACAACCTTTTCAAGAATAGCTGTATAATGTCCGAGCAACAAAACTCGAATTCGAAGATGTTTTAGAAATTATAACACGTTTTCTTGATGTTCCTTTAGAATGCACTCAATCTCAGACAGACCTTTACAAATTTCAGCAATCGGGTGGCTGTATCAGATTGTACATCAAAAACATGTTAGTTGCCGACGTAGCAACAGTAACTATGGAGGTAGGATTAACAATCAAATTCTATTTTTATTAGTTGGGACCGGAATCGATCTACTAAGATATAATATCTATTTAAAACTTTTGGTTTATACAAAGTCGTTGTCCTGTATTTTTATTCAAATTTAGCAACTTTCAAACTGAATGTAATTAAAGCCTTATATGGCAAAGAGAAGAAGGCCTAAAACCCATTTTCAATATAAATTTTCACTTTGGATTATCACTTTTATTCAACTTTTATTAATCAAAACCACATAACCTAAACATTCTGTCAAGTAATAAAGTAATAACTTTAGCTTTGTACATTACTCTTGAGCCTGAATAGTTTTTGTTGCCCAATGCTTGAACGTGAAAAAAAATATCCTCTTAAAAATTATGTACACAAATTTTGTACACAAATGTGTTGTAAATTTTCCTTTGACGCGGCAAATATTTATTAGTGCCGGCCATCACTTAAGCGTTAACGGAATCAATTTACAAATTCAAATTGGTCGGAAATTTTCAAGAGTGATGAGGCCTGGTTTGATCCAGGATAAATTAAGGTTTTAAGAAGGGGTGAATATAAACTTGTAACAACGTATTGAAAAAAGGAGATAACGTACTGACGGTTTTGAGACGTTCATGTCGTCTTATTTGTAGGAGTCTTTAATAAAAATTGGTACTTTTGTCGAATATACTAAATAAATATTGAATTTTTTTGCAACATGTTTTGCGTTTTGCATATTTCAGATTTTTTTAAAATGGGTACACATATAGATTTCTTCGATCTTTCACGATTTATGTTATTTCGTTGCCTTTGTAGGACTTTACAAATTGACCTTTTGTGTTTGAAAACCTACTTATGGAGAGAGCTTCTTTTGAAAAGAGGACACTACTTAGTTTACATATATGTTTTTTTTGAATGTTTCAGTCTTCGACAACGATAGACGCAATAAAAAGGCAACTTCAACCCTGCCCTACAAGTTTAAAAACTATGCGGATTGCAATTTATTTGAAAGGTTATGGTCAAATGTATCCCGTTTTCAAAAAGAGCAAAAACAAAAACAAAAACAAAATTAACAACAACAACAACAACAAACCAAAAGACCGTTATTTGCATAAAAGGCAGACCTCATAGTGCACTTGTAATTTATCGTAGCTCTTAGAAACGGTAACTTTCATTCAAAAATGTAATTTCTTTTAACCATAGAGTCGCCGGCTTTGTTAAAGCGGCTCTCGGTGGGGTTCTCCTTACTACCGTTATCGTTGAAATGCGAACCTGTGAAGCTCGAAGTGTCGTTTGGAAACTTGCATTCACACGGACGTCAATAAAATCACTCGACCGATACAAATTGCGATTCCTAAGAAGAAATGCCTCGAATTTATTACATTATCTATGTTCGTTAACAATATTTGATTTAGAGGCAGCTATATAATTAACTTGGTAAACAAACTTCAATCGCAATTTGGATCGCAATGCTCAATTTCTAAAATTCGCAGTCGTTTACAAAATTCTTTTTCACACGAAAAAACCCTCTGCCCTGACGATGGTGTTACTGGTGTGAGCTAGCCCTGGTTGCAGAAAGGAATCATTCCTTTGAATAAAAATGAAATACAACCAGGCCATCATCATCAGTTTGCTGCTTGTTTTTATTCGCTTGAATAAAAAGTAAATTCGAAGGAGTGCCAAGTTTTGCACGCTTTTAGTGTTTGTACTCTGGTTAATTCGTCATTGCCGGAAATTCCGAATCACTATGGGCGGTGCTAAATAGCCATCAAGTTACTAATGTCAATCTCTCAATTGTAATACTGGATTCATTTGATCATTTCGCTATGGAAAATGCGCTCTAGAAGCTGACAAATTTATTAGCATAATTTATTATTCTGATTGGCTCAATCACTCGCCTGAGAGAAAAGCTAGTAGAGAAAAAAAGCTTTTACGCAGTACTAAATAACCTGGCAACAACAGATTTACAAGAAGTAGCTTAAGTTGGGGTATTTAGGACCGAAAGAAGTCTTTTGATTATTCGAATTATATGGAGAAATTTTGGATAAGAAGCGTAGCTGTCGGAATGACATGCATACGGTACGAAGGGACCTACTTTGCACAGGATAAAAAATTGGTGATTGAAATATCTCAACGCCGTGAATATTCTGCATTGAAGAAAACTGGTCAGAAAATGAATCCTTAGCCTAAACAATGTAAGAAAACTCCTTCACACAAACTTAGTGTCAAAAAATAAAACTGTTGAAGAAACAAAACTTAAACTGAAATGGAGAATAAAGAATATGGAGCTGAATACTTAGGTTGAGTGTATGACGCAAACGATATGATTTTGATGCTATTCCCCCTTTTAATAAAGCAAAACTTGGTCGTTCCTATGCATGTTCAACTGAATTTCAGAATGTTTAATTCGGACGTATCGTTTTTACAAAAAAGATCAAAAACAAACAAACAAAAAAAACACGAAAAATATAGTTATAGTGTATAATTTGTTTGCTAAACAAAAACGCCATTTAACAGATACATTAGTTTATAATAAATTTTGTTGCAATAGCAACACAGACGGTTTCAAAAGAATTTTATAAACCCACAGTTCTTTCCGGTCTTGTTCGAACATCCGGAATTTTTCAAAGAGGGTTCCGTTTCTTAAACCCAACTGTGTATAATAGAGCGGTTTTCGTATGAGTGGGAAACTGACCGTACCGTACCGTGACCGTGTCAGTACCGTAATGTCGACAAAAACATTCGAAATCCCTGCCGTAACCTTACCGTGCATTGACCGTAACTGGTACGGTCAGTTTCCCACTCATACGAAAAGCGCTCTAGAGCGGTTTTCGTATGAGTGGGAACGTACTTACCGCGCCGTACCGTAACCGTATCAGTGCCGTAACGTCTATATGAAAAACATTCGAAATTCCTGCCGTAACCATACCGTGCGGTGACCGTGCCGTTTTCCCAGTCATAACAAAATCATCTCTACTCCACACGATACAGCGCAAAACTTCTAACAATTTTATAAGACAGTATTTCTATTACCCCCAAAAAATCAAACCTTTAAGGGGGGATGGTCCGTGGACCCCTTCAACCCCCCCTGGATCCGGTAACGTTCGTTCTTGTTCGCCCCGACAGTGTTTTTGGGAAATACGAACAAACAAACAAACAAACAAACAAACAAACAACAAACAACAAACAAACAAACAAACAAACAAACAAACAAACAAACAAACAAACAAACAAACAAACAAACAAACAAACAACAAACAAACAAACAAACAAACAAGCAAGCAAGCAAGCAAACTAACTAACTAACTAACTAACTAACTAACTAACTAACTAACAAAACAAACTAACAAACAATTAACAAAATATAATGGACAAAATAATATGGACAAATTGAGTTGACAAAATCTTACGTTTGCTTTTAGTCGATGAGACAGAAGGACTGGGACGACATCAGGTGTCATAACGGATACAATGTTGTCAGCCTACAACACAAATCATATGTCAATGTTAACGAACCGTCGCCCTGGGGCCGGTTGTTCGAAAGACGATTAGCGTTAACCCAGGATTAAATCTAAAGAAAACCATTTACTTTAACCTAGGATTAGCGTTAATCGACCTTCGGACAACCGGGCCCAGTTGTTCATGAGCGTTGGTCTTTCGAGTCTTTCGAGCTGAGGCCGGGGTTTGAACTATGGCAGCCGGACCAACACTCAGGGTATTCAAATCAATGAGAAGGTGCTGCCTTTGTAAACACATCTGCAAATGGTTAGACCTTCAGGTCTTCTTCGGATAAGGACGTTTAAACCGTAGGCCAAGCCTCTCTCCGAAACCACTGTGTATTTAAAGCAGATTTCGTATGAGTATTAGCCACTTTCATACCGTGAAGACTGGGTACGAGTCCCTTAAACTTTGATGATGGCAACACAAAACGTATGTAGTCAGAAAGAGCACATCGAGCTGTATATTATCCCAAGGTTTGATGTTAATCGGATATACATTGAAAGAGATATAGCAGTTCAAACATGTTAGATTTTACAAACATATCAAACAATTGGCAATAAAAAGTTGTCATTCGCTCGACAGTCAACTCTATTCCATATTTGGGCAGGCATTACCTTATTTGGAAGTCACGTTGATCCATTTTTGCTGATTTTTCGGCAAAATGGTCGAAAATTTGACCAAAACTTGCAGACATTATAGCTATGAAACACATCACATTGTCCACCATCTTGAAAATTGCTTAAGGCCCGGTAATACGAGCAACAAAATCGTGCAACTTGTCGCGCAACATTGTTGCGTTGCAAGTTGCAGAGCAAATGTTGCTCGTATTACCACCCCGCGCGCAACAAATTTTGTTTGTTGTAAAAAGTAGACAGTGCTTCTACTTCGTGCAACACGGAAAATTTGTTGCGTGCGGGGTGGTAATACATTTGCTCTGCAACTTGCAACGCAACAATGTTGCGCGACAAGTTGCACGATTTTGTTGCTCGTATTACCGGGCCTTAATTTAGAAACCTCGCTTTTCAATAAATAGGAAACCCAATGGTAAAAACACAGGAAGCCCGCGAAAGGCTACAACCATACATCAGTTCTTGGTAAATTCTAGCATTTTTGCACGGCTGTTAGTCATTCAATATTAACTCGATTAACACCAAACTTCAGGATTTCATATAGCTCGATGTGCTCTTTCTGAATATATGAGTTTTGTGCTACCATCGTCAAAATTTGAGGGACTCTTACCCAGTCTTCACGGTATGAAAGTGGCTAATGAAACGGATCGCGCCGTGCCGTGACCGTGTCAGTACCATGGTGTCTATAAAAACATTCGAAATTCTTGCCGTAACTGTGCCGTGACCGTGCAGTGCCGTTTTCACAGTCATACGAAAACTACTCTAACCGTGTATTGGCTGTGTACGTGTTAGTAGTCTCGATACCTGCACAAATGACGTCACTTCAGTAATAACCAGTCTCCACTCTTCTTCATCTTCAGCATCATAAACACTGACGTATTCTTCGACGTAGTGGATTAATTCCTGGTTTGAGCGTAAATAGCATGCGTGAGCTAATCAGATTTAGGGAGCATTCATTTTTTAGGAGGGGTGTGTGTGTGGGGGGGGGGTGGGGGGGGGGGGGGGTGGGCCGGAGGAATTGCAGGAATCAAATACAAAAAAAAATGCAAGCCCCCACTGTAAGGAATTGAACTATATTGATGACCCACCCCACTTCCAAATATGAAAATAGGGTCCCTTGACCTAGTTTAACTTTCAGAAAAACATGACCCACCCCCTTTCATAGAGTAAATTTCTTTTGGCCCACCCCTCAATTCCTCCGGCCCACCCCCCTCCTAAAAAATGAATGCTCCCTTAAAACAAAAACAAACAAACAAACAAACAAACAAACAAACAAACAAACAAACAAGACACACAGTTAGCTTTGTAAGACAAGGGAAGTGTTGATTGCAGAATCAGAATACCCCAATGGACAAGAGTGAAAAACGCATTGCGCATACTCGGAAGTTTTAAATAAAACCATTGGAGATTTAGTAAACCTTGAAAGTTAAGGCTGTCCGTGACAAGTTAGTGCTTATTTTTCCCTAAAACATTGCTTTAGTTGTTCTCTTTCCTTTGTCAAATAATACACGAGAAATTCGCGTAATACACGACAGTTGAATCTACGGTACTTTTATTTGTAAATACGAACGAAAACACGACCGTGTCTACGAATTCCCGCCAAATTTTCGAGCATGCGCAATGCGTTTTTCACCCGTGTCACCCAATTCTTTGCAGATTAGCTACTGTCAAAACACAGTGGGTCATCATCAGCACATTCTTATACCAAGACAAGCTAGCCCTTCCCCCTTCCCCCAATGTAAAGCTTTCACTAGGGTTCAAATAGCTTCGTTCTACTATAAAGAAAGATCTACGCGTTTAATAACGCCTTGACGAGTAGCTTCGTTTTACCGGCTATACTAAGAAAGACCGTTGACGCGGCTTGATAAGTAAGTTCGTAGTATTATACAGTACAATTTAGAGTGAATTTCGTATGACTGTGAAAACGACAGTGACACGGTCACGGCACCGCAGCGCTGTCCGTTTCACATTCATACGAAATCTGCTCTAGTTCAACAAGACTCCCACGAATATTCAGATATTAAAACCGTTTTAGGATTTAGATCACAAGTTGGGGGTAGCGGGAAGGAAGCTTATCTGCAATCGGTCTACTTACTGAGACAATATCCTTTACTAATTCCATTTTATTGAGAAGAAGACAAACCACGGTATATCGTGCATAATATCTCAGCTTTTTCACCATCAAATCAGGTCTACAACACAATTATTAAATGTTAAAAAAGGTAAAAATCAAGTATAATTTTTATAGCCTTTACAAGAGGCCATATTGTATCATCGAACACGTACTATTTGAGATTTAGAGAACTAGGAACCATTGAAATATGCAATATAAAACATGCGTGAATGTCACTAAAGTGGGAAAACGAGGCGTAGTCGAGATGTTTCTCTTGCTCTTCGAGTGCTCTTCATCTTCCAGAGTGTTTATATCACAGAACAGAGACATAAGTGATCGTTTTATTTTGCGTTTATAAAATATTTTTCGAAGTTTCAGTGCGACTCATGCCTCTGTTTTACTGCGACTTTTGGTGTAAGTTTTACTAGCTGCAAGTTTTGCCGAAAATTGGAAGCTTTACTACGACTTTCACTGCAACTTTTATTGCGAGTTGCAAGTTTTAAAACGCAGAACTTACACCAAAAGTCGCAGTAAAACTTGCAAGTCGCTGCGGAACTTGTGACAAAACTAAGCAGCAAAGGTTGCATCAAAAAAGTATGCATGTCCCCTTGACGACTCCGTATTAATAACAGTGCACTTACTTTTCTTCTTTACTAGCTTGACTGTAGTAGGCACGATCACGGATAGCAGAGTAAAATGCAAACGATTCCCGTAGATAATTTGCTTCACTGGTCCTTAAACTAACAAGATAACAAAACAAACACGTGAGAATGATTACAAAACTATCCAAACTACTCTAAGCATTCCTCTTCCTTTGGTGACACCTTACCAGCCACTTACTGACACCTTACCAATCACTTACGGGCACGTTACTAACCACTTACTGACACCTTACCAACTTACTGACACCTTACCAACCATTTACTGACACCTTACCAACCACTTACTAACACCTAACCAATCACTTACGGACACGTTACTAACCACTGACACCTTACCCACCACTTACTGACACCTTACCAACCACTTACTGACACCTTACCAACCACTTACTGACACCTTACCAACCACTTACTGACACCTTACCAACCACTTAGTGACACCTTACCAACCACTTACTGACACCTTACCAACTTACTGACACCTTACCAACCACTTACTGACACCTTACCAACCACTTAGTGACACCTTACCAACTTACTGACACCTCACCAACCACTTACTAACACCTTACCAACCACTTACTGACACCTTACCAACCACTTAGTGACACCTTACCAACCACTTACTGACACCTTACCAACCACTTACTGACACCTTACCAACTTACTGACACCTCACCAACCACTTACTAACACCTTACCAACCACTTACTAACGTTAACCTAACCAATCACTTACGGACACGTTACTAAGCACTTAATGACACCTCACCAATCACTTATTGGCACCTTACCAACCACTTCCCGAAACCTTACCAACCACTTACTGACACCTTGCTAACCACGTATTGACACCTTACCAACCACTTAGTGACACCTTACCAACCACTTACTGGCACCTTACCAACCACTTCCTGAACTTTTACCAACCACTTCCTGACATCTTTACAACCACTTACTGACACCTTACCAACCACTTACTGATCATGACACTTTGCCAACCACTTAAAGACACTTTACCAACCACTGACTAACACCTTACCAACCACTGACTAACACCTTACCAACCACTTCCTGAAACTTTACCAACCACTTACTGGTACCTTACTAACCACTTACTGACAAATTTCCAACTTACTGACGCCTCACCAACCATTAACATCACCCATAGACCTCAATTCTAAGAATCTGCTGCTGAATACATACGCCAATCAATGTGCACTTTATAAAAATCTTACATACTGTCAAGTGCAATGAACGAGAAAACAAGCTGCTATACTTACTAATAATGATAGTAAAGTTGTCCAATCTTTGATGCTATTTCTCCTATCTGCCATCTTTTTAAATTGTACTTCTCGTCTAGAATACTCCTAGCAAGCAAGGGATTAATTATAGACTAATTAGATTTGTCTTACCAATACAAATTAAGCCTGTCCCTCCCCTCCCCCCAAAAAGATAAAGGGCTATATAGACTTGTCATTTTTTCATGATTTCTTAAAAGCGGGCTTGGCGACTTTTAGAGAGTCTAAAGGCCATTCTCCACTCCTCGCAGAAAGCACTCGCAGCGAGTTAGCGAATACTTTTTTACTCGCTGTTCAATCTCCACTTCTCGTGAGTCCTAGTATCGGCAAATTTGTTTAGTACGGACCTCCGTCTTGACAAATGCTGTTGATCACGTGATATAATAGTTAAATTTGAGCGAGTACTCGCTGCGAGCAAAAATAGTTCAAAATTTTCAACTCGCTAGCGATTACTCGCTTGTATTCGTTGCGCGCAAGTAAAAAAGTACTCGCTGGCTCGCCGCGAGCGCATTCAGCGAAAAGTGGAAAATGGACTTTACAGACGGCACAAAACAAAAGCTTGACTTCCAGATGACAGAAAATACTCCATTTTACGCAATGGCGTATTGAAAGTTGTTAGAGCACATTTCGTATGACTGTGAAAAAGCCCGCGAAGTGCAGCGTAGTCTCGTGCTGTGTTTTGATTGGATAAGACATCAACACTGACCAATCAAAACGCTGATTCACGGTACAACACTACACACCACGGACTTTTTCAAAGTCGTGTGAAAACTATTCTATTACTGATTACCGATACTGCTGCTGGAACTTCCATAACTAAAAATAAAGGGAAGAAAACATTTTTCAGTCAGACTGAAGTTTTCATGATAAATTAATCTGATGACACATTTGCAAGCATTGTCCATTGAAACACAGAATTCCCCTCTATGTATTGCACAAAGCCTATGAATAGACTTTAAGGTGTTCCGCATATGCATGTGGCGACTTCGTGCATTCGCAGTATATCCTCCACTGTCGTACACATACTTTTTTATATTGACAGTATTTTCGTACAATTAGTAAGACAAGGGCTATAGCTACAGCATCCAAATAAGCTGTCAAATTATGATATTTTCTTGCAACGTGCGTACATTAGTTTGGGAGCGGAGTCAGGCTCTTCGATCAAGTTTGAAACGAAAAGGCGGTCATTAAATTCAAGCTACACGGTACAATTTGTTGCGCGCGGCGTTGCAATAAAAACAGCATCGTGTCACCTTTCAGATATCTGAGTCAAAGGGCGGATTTAAGGGAGGGGTGTAAGGGGTGCGCACCCCCTCATGAGACACCTCTGGATCCTTTGAATGGTTTCCGATTTCTTTAAAGCTGTACCTCCTCCTAAAGCCGGATAATCCTGGATCTGCCCCTGTGAGTGCGTGGACATTTTCATAATACCAACACCTTTATAATACTGACAGTGTAAGGATAGTCCTTTTGGGACCGATAGGTGACGAGTTTTGTTATCAATGAAACTTCTAGCTAGCCTGTCTACAGGCTCTCTGAGGAGAGAGCTATGTAAGCCCCTGTGAGTGCGTGGACATTTTCATAATTTATACCAACACCTTTATAATACTGACAGTGTAAGGACAGTCCTTTTGGGACCGATAGGTGACGAGTTTGTTATCAATGAAACCTCTAGGTCTAGCCTGTCTACAGGCTCTCTGAGGAGAGAGCTATGTAGGCAGACTATGAAACATCTATATTTCAGACACCTTTCGATGCCATGTTAAAGAGTTAGAAAATGGATAATTACCCTTGTGTAAACGTCAAACGTCTTTCCAAAGTGTGATTGCCAGTGTTTGCTTCCAAACTGCGGCAGGTCCCTAATGCGTTTAAAGAAAAAAAGTCAAGCACGGCTTAGTCGAATGTCAGATGGCCTTCTAGGCAGACGTTCTTGATGTGTGTAGCATTACATGACAATTTCTCAGAACGACGTCTGCACGGCGCGGACGTATCTAAAAATCTGACCAATATACGGCTACTGAGCCGATATAAGAAAACTACTTCCAATTTTTTTTCCTACACTTGATTCAATGGTTTAACTCAATTCTTTTGATCGTGAAGCTTTCACTTTTAATGCAGTTTTAACACTTATGCAGGAAAGCGGAAAAGTGCGCACGGTCGGACTCAAGTTTATTAGTGAAATTGAACTTTGTCCAAGACTTTTTACAGTCTGTTGCACGTTTTCATGTCGTTCTAGACGTTCCTCTGAAAGTTTGCTTTCCCCCATCCCCAATTCACAAAGAGGTCTTTTTTATAATCACTATGAAAAAAATACTTGTCTGAAACAGATAAAAAATTGACCGATTGATTTTAGTTCATGATTTTCATTGTTCGGGAAATTCAGGAGAAGATTGACAAGATGGCTTTTACCTTCCTCCCCTCGCCAATAAAATGACAACTATACCCTTTAGGGGTGATCATGATTATAAAGGGTTGAATTGAACACAATATTATGTTATAAGGGGCACTTTTACTTCCCACCTACAGTAGGGCCCCACAATTAGTTTGACAGTTCGGCCAATTAAATATTGAGATAATCTGTATTTCAGTCAGGAACATTTCATATGTGAAGAAAGTTAAGATTATATGTAAGAATGTTCATGGGTGTAGGGGGAGGGGTAGATTGGTTGGTTACTCCCATCCTCTTCCAACACACTGACTCACACACACCAATGTTTGTCCCAAATATAGTAGTAATTTTAAAAGTACAGTCCTTAAACAAACATGAAAAAATATCATATCAACTGCAACCTTTCATGAGAACATATGACACTGCAGCCATCCCCCATTCTGAATTCCTGGTCTGGCATTGCACAATAATGTTATATATTCCAGAAAAGTGAAAGTCAGCTGTTCAAGCAGGGACCATGGAGGGTAGTATTGCTTGAAGCACGGGGAGAGGGCCCTTGTCATGTCCAAGCAAAATTCATCAAAACTTTTTCCAAAAAATGACTTTCCTTACAAAAAGGGACCTCCCTCCCTTCCCCTCCAGGAGGAATGGATGAAAGATGTTATTTGCACCAGGCTTTTAGGACCTATGCCACAACCAGTTACAGTAGCCCTTGTTGTATCCTTGACTTGTTTTTCCACGTATTCGTAAAGGTATTGCTATACTACAGGGGACGATTTATTAAAGGGGTTCAGGGGTTGTGCATCCCCTGAGACTATTTTGGGCCCTTTTTCTTCTCAATACTTTTCTAAAATATCCTCTGGATCCTGTGGGCAGTTTTCGATTTCTATAATACTGCACACCCCCTCCCCCTCCCCCCTCATCCCCCCACCCTCATGAGTGATATTCCTGGACCCACTCCTGCACTAAAGTGCCTCTTTCGAGAAAACTGTGTGTGTGTCTTCATTATAGCTCTAGATCCAAGAGGTGGGGTTTACTCCCATGAGTGAGTTATATAGGTATGTACTGCAGAATAGGGATGGCTTTCGAGGTTTGCAGTCCTTAAATAGGAGTATATTAATCCTTTGCATCAATCGAGTCTTGTCATTCAAGTGCGATCAGGTTCCTTAAAACACCCAAATTAGAGTGACTCGTTTTTTTTAAAGGATGTGCTAGTTATATATTAGTCAAACTGAAATTGACATTTACTCTGAACTTTCTCAAAAGTTAAGACTATGGAAGTCACTTGGAATCCTGTTTGAATTCGTTTCGGCACATTTAATTTTGTGAGTTGCGATCTAACACAATGCTTATTAACGTACAGTCAAATGATGATTGGCCAATCGATTAAGTCTTTTTAAAAACAAATCTTGGAAACACTTAACGACTTGACACATGAGGTTGGCAGATCAATTGAATAATTGATACGTGGACGTACTGCATGCGCATCCCACCCCCAGCCTGCTACAGCTCAACTGCATGGCCAGTTACTGAAAAGAACTTTAACAAAGGATCATAGTTTTGAAATACCTTAAAGAATTAAACAGCAGCCTGGATTTCTCTAAAAGTCGGCAAAATTCGGCTACAATTTTCCTCTCGTCGACTTTGTCAGCGTTACTATCTTCATTGTTTACTTCGTCCGCCATGACTGAAATGAACAGGAACCCCGCGTAAAACTTTTGGGTTTCCTGTGGTAATGAGGTGATCATGCGCAGTGAGCATTACTGGTAATGCATATTTATCACCAAAAATGGCGGAAAGTTTGATGTTTTGTTTTGAACTCATTCAAGTCTCAATGGTCTGAAAGCGAAGTCTCTACACGCTTATTAAACTACAAAACAACCAAGATGGACTCCGTTATGGAGGACGATCCAACTCTTCCTTTGGATTTGGAAAAAAGGTAAAATTACAACAGACAATTGATTGCCGGTTGTGCGATTTTTAGTTCAAATTTTTGCGCGGATTCTTGTCAAATCAGTAAGCTTTAAAACCAGTTCAGAAATGTTAAAAGGTTCCCAACAGCTGTTGTTATAAAATGCTAAATAAAGACCATGACTTAAGAAATATGTATTTTATCATTCCTTATCTGTTTATAAAGCAGCTGTTAAGAGTTTTGCGAGCTCACAAAACTCCTGCAAAACTAAATCTATCAGAAACATTTAACGAATTTTTTTGGACATGTTTTGACTTTTGTTGTCATGCAAACTCCTGCTGTTACGATTGCTTATATGTTTATAAATTCTTTCTAAATAATTTATTGTCTTATTCCTGTTTAGCACGAACCTTGCTCGATTCAAGGAAGCTGTTGCCTCGGGCCACCTTGGGCAAGAAGTTCTCAACAGTTCGGGTGAATCACCCGAAGGAAGACTTCAAAATTTACCAGAAATGACTGAACAAGGCAAGTACTAAATGTTATTTTATATTTATATTATTTACTTTGACTTATGGATTGATCTGTGAAGTAATTTGCTCTTATGAGGTATACAATGCGGTGTTTGTAATTTGATACGTGAATTGAATTTGTGTTACGTTTCTTTTTCATTGATTTTGTGACTCTGTTAGGTCGAGATGGAGCCACATCCTCACAAATTAAAACGATGAAAGACTATGAATTAGTAAGTGAATGATTTGCATTCCAGTGTATGTATATATAGCTGTTTTGAAAGAATTATCTAAGTGCCATTAATTGCATCATGTATTATATTTTTTAATTTTTTTGTCAAAGTTCTGAAACATGCATACAGTGTACATGTACGTCTGTCACAAAATGTGCTGTCACTTCACACATTGCATAAGTAGACCATAATCTGTTTGATTAAATCAAACATGATGACACATTAGGTTTCAACTTTCATCTACGGTATGCTTAAATAATTTCAAATGATACTAAGCTTTCAGAAACATTGTCCAAAATCATGGCAGTGATGGTAAAGTAAAACAATTGTAAGCCCTGATGATAGACAATCCGGGGTTTCATTAACATTAGCAATAGCAGGTTCCACTACTAAAGATAGGCATCTGAAATACAGATGTCCTACCATTAAAATATTGTATAACTAGAAAAAATAGCTGGCAGTGAATGGCAAAACAGACAGTGCTAAACTGCTGGTAACCACCTATTAATGAAACCCCTGGACAATGTGTCTGAAATCAATGCAGTACTAAAGGGTTATTAACTGAGTGCGAGGTCTGTATGGGGAAATATCAGACCGAGGTCTTGACAGTATGGACTGAGCGCAGGGAGGTCTGTACAAAAAGACTGAGGTCTGATATTTTCCCATACAGACCGAGCAAACGAGGTTAATAACTTATTTATTATATGGCTTTGAGAAGTCCCGCTAAAACAATTGCCAAATACAAACTTTTCTTTTCATCCCGGATAGCGGTCCTGATATGGTAAAATACAGACCATGCGTTAGCCAATCAGAATTCAGGAAATTATCTAGCCATATAATAAATGTATTTATAGCGGAGCTCCCGCGCGGGCTGAAGGCCCGCGCGAGCGGAGCACCATACCTAAGAAAAAATGGTAACCCATCGAGTTGATTTTTCATGGACACACAGGGAGCCCAACGGCTGTACGTCCGTCCGTACATACATACATACATACATACATACGTCCGTACATACGTCCGTGTACATCGCGATGCTGATTGGCTGATTGCTTTTTGGCGCCAACTTGACGCGCGCTGACACTTTGAAAACTGAAAATTTACAAGTTTCCTTGCAGTTTTAACTTGCAAAGCTTAAAAGTAGTATTCTCGAAACCTCGTAAAAATTTAGCGATTTTGATGAACATTAATCTGTGCCAATCTTGACAGGTTAAAGCGAAAAAAACCGTACGTTTGAATTTTTTTCGGGCCTGGTGTCGTTTCAAAAACTGCTCGAAAGACGAAAGACACAGAGGATATTTTCAAAGTTGGACGACTTTTTAGTTGGATTCGTAGTTTAAAAAAATTCCTCATAATGAATAAGTCATTGAGGATCGTGTATTCTTCGTTTCGTGAAGATGCCTTCAATAAAGCTGCTTAAAAATCTAGCCAAAGTTGGAAATAAATCAAGAATCGTCTGCATTGAGCGTGAAACAAGGACCAGTATGCTTCGAAAAGACAACAAGGAAAGCACTTCAAGGTAAAGACCCTGGCCAGAAAATGATATCAAAAAGTCTCTTGTACCTATATTTGATCTTTTATCTTTGATTTGGGATTGATGACTTAAAAAAAACCTTTTATGCACGTTGAACTGTGGCCAAGTTTAAAGAAACACTCGATCAAGCCTTACATGAAAATAATGTACAACGACATTTTGTTTTACGGTGAACTTTTTGCACTAGTTCTAATAATAATAAAATTAGTAAAAAAATTGATTTTGAACTTATTTCAACCCCACTAATGTGTAAATACAGCTCAAGTTTTGGTCTGGAATTTAATGAAACAATTGACAGGAAAAAAAGAAGGAATTTTGCCATGCAAACTAGAATTGTTTTTATACTTTATTCATCTGGATGAAGTTGCTCAGTGAGCCCTGTGAAGCCTTAAATACAGACTGAAAATGCTTAATTCCTTGTTTTCTTGTTATTTCAATTAGCTGTTTTTATAATCACTTTAAATTGTATTATCAGTGTAATCTGGAAGAGAAAAGTGGGAGACAAGTATTCGCCTAGCTAGTGTGTCATTCTTTTCTACATTAAATAACAAAACAAAATAACAACAACAACCACAAAAAACAAGATGTCACAAATATAGTGAAGACAGACAAATCAATATATGTTGTTCTGTAATATTCAGGATGTCGAAAAGGTTTAATTACTTGTATCAATTTAAAAAAATGTTTTGGAGATTTTGCTTTCTATTTCTGAAAATTATGAACCCTTACAAAGTCAGTTATGAAATCTGACAGTGAATCTGAATATTAAAATTTACTGTAACAAAGGTCACTGAGCATACAAGCCCATACAATATACAAACCAAAACCAAAACTTATTTTAAAAATGCTTTTTAAATAATTTTCATTTCAACTTTTTCAATTACCACAGGAAGCCCAATTCATTTGAATCAAGAACATAAAAAAATTAAAATTGAAATTGGAGCTTTGCTTTTAGGTAGTAGTTGTTTTGAGTTGTTTTACAATTTCATCTAAAGTCATGATTAGTGTAACCTGGAAGAGAGAATTCTTGTTTCGTGTAAAGACAACTATTTATCAGTGTCATTCTACTCTACATAATAAAAAAAAAACCAAGATGCCACAATACTGTCAAGACAGAAAAATCTAAATATAATTTTCTGCAATGTCTAATTGTTTAATTGAAGGATGTTGAATTAGGTTCAGTATTTATGTGAATGAAATCAGTTTGAGGGATTTTTGCATCCTATTTCTGAGAATTATGAAGCACTACTACTAAGTCAATTATAAAATCTGACACAAATATCTGAATAAATATCACTATGGTCACTGAGTTGAAAGCCTTATAATTCTCAGGAGACTGAAGGGCAAGAAATAAAGCTTGATCTATAGTCTTTATTTCAACTTTTACAACAAAATGCAATATTTGTTTGCCTATTACCACAGCAAGCCCAATTCATTTGAATCAAAAACGTCAAAATAAAACAAAGTATTTAAAATTATTATTATATTTAAATGGGAGCTCCGCTATTAGGTAGTACCTAATTTTTATATTAAACTGAGAATTAATACTGTTAGTAGTTTAATAAACCCTGGCTTGTGAATGAGAAAAAAAATTAATCTACTACCACCACTACAACAACAACAAATTTCCATAATTTTTGAAGTAGGAGCTGTCTTAAAAAAAAGCAGAATGTTTTTGAAAATGAAATATGATACACCAGAACTACAATATAACAATCCTCAGTTTAATGATGTTCCAGGTATAATGATCTGAACATTTTTAGCCTGACCAATTTACAGTACAGTAACAGAGCAGAGCAGATCGAACTCCGATTTCTCTCAATATAATGATCCAGTTTTACCAGTACCTTGGCACGTACATCATGCTATCTGAGTGTTCTACTGTTTTCTTTTCATCATTGCTCATAAAATGGATTTCAGGAAAAATTGATAAATTATACAGTGAAACCTGGTTAATATAGACACCATGGGGATCCATGAGACAAAGTGTCTGCAAAGTGTCTGTCTCTCCTTATTACATTGTAAATGGCTGATTTTATATGAATTTTGTTGGCTGGGACAATTACATGTCCGTACTTACTGGGTGTCCATAAAGCTAGGTTAAACTGTACACTGTACTTCACAATTGATTGCTGGTTAATAGCATATCCTTTTTAAAACTCTTCGGGCCCACAGAGCCATTGCCACAGGTGTTTTGAAAGCTTGAGGGAACTCCCCTCCTTCCTCCTCTTCTTCAATCTATATCAAGATAAAGTCGAACCTCCACTATTTTGGACACCTCCTGTAAGCAGACACCTCCCATAAGCAATTAAACAGCATCCCTCTGTCCCTTCTCCTAACAAACTCTACATTTTTAAACTTCCATAAGCAGACACCTCTCATAAGTGGACACCAATTCTGGTCCCAAGGGTGTCCACTTATGGGAGGTTTAACTGTATTCTGAAAATCAAAAATTATTGAATTTGAAATTTATGAATTGAGAGTGTCAAAAATGATCCTGCACACTTTTCTGAGGTTCTGACATCTATTATCACTTCTTTTGGCCTTAGCCAACAGTTGATGCTTCTTGCTTAGGGCATAACAATAAGGGGATCCAAAAATTGGTTAACAGTACAAATGGATGCATAATTTGATTGGTTAAAAACTGTGCATTATTAAAGTACAGATGTGCAGATGACATCACAGAATGTTATACACTCTGATTGGTTAAAAAATTGTAATAAATATCATATAATTAAAAAAAGTCAATAAACTCTTTTTCCGTGTGTCTGTATACTGTTAGACTAATAGATACACACTAGGTGTGGTGAGAACAATATTCAGACCACTTCTCTTTATCCTATGGTGCACTAAATACATTTAATTATGTTGTATTCTTCAGGAATGCATACATGTATACAATACATATTATAGTGAGCACCAGTGGCTGTCCAATTTCAATTTGTTGTTTCACTCTTAAGGATTCTTGAAAGTGAAAATTAAAGCTGCATCTGTCTAGCTGAGGAATTTGCATATAATTTTGGATGAATGAACTAATAGTTTTATGATTCATAACTGCTGGTATTCAAGTGTTGCAACCAGCAGTTTGTTTTCTTTGAAAGGAAAAAAAGGGGGGAAAAATCAAGAGTATGACCAAAATGTTGAATGAGGTACATGTATTACAAACATTTAGTGTGTATGTGATTATTTATAATTTTTGAACAATACTTAATCAGTGGTTTCTTGTTTGTTGATGTTTACCATAATATTTTTAAGTGTGACTTACATTGTGATTGAATAGAAGCAAATACATGATTTACAGTGACAGCAACAGCTTACCATATGAGTTTCCAATAGCTCAGTGGTAGAGCTGATCTACCTAGAGATCAGAAGGTCATGGGTTTGATGTCAATCTGGAACTCAGCATTTTTTCTGAGTTCCTTTAGACGTGTGTTTCCAATGAGCTTTTATCATGTAATTCCAAAAGTCACAGCACAGAAATATATTAATTACCATAGCTGGAAAGGGCACGTCAAAATTAGTAAAACTGTGAAGTTTGAATGTCAGTAACTTTCAAACTCATGAAGATATGAATTTTCTGAAATCGAAATTTTGTATGAAAACATTCGCTGGTAGGCAAGAGATGCCTACCAGCAAAGGTTTTCTTGCAAATTCACGCTTTTCAAAAATTCATATTCTTGTGAGTTTCGGATTTAATTCCTTCAAACTTCACTGTCTTGCTAATTTTAACATGCTCTTTCCAGCTATGGTAATTCTTTTTCTGTTTTACAAATTTAAAAATACCTGATAAAAGCTCATTATGGTCATTATCTATTTCAATCTACATGCCTTACTATACTGTACACTGGATCAGTACAGTCTGTAGTTAGTTCAATATCATGGTGTTTTTGTTATAGCAAATGTCAGAGTTAAAGAAGGAGAACTTTGGTTTAAAGTTAAGGATCTACTTCCTGGAAGAAAGACTTGGCCAAAGTGACACTCCAGAGGATATATTCAAAATGGTATGTATAATGCACTGTTCATTGTGACTTTGAGTCAATTAACTGTTCCATTTTGACCTAGCTGAACTTTTTTGAGGTCAAATGTAGTGGCTCCATTGTTAAAGTGCCCCTAACCCCTAAATCGAAATTTTGATAATCGTTTCTTTATTAATGGAAAAGCCTTATGGTGAAATATTTCAGGATAAAATCATCTCCTTTGTGAGGATTAAGCATTTGAAATCTGAAAATGCAAATGAGATGACGTAGAAAAAGGACTACTTAAATATACAAAAACACTAGAGATGAATTTTATACTATTTTTTCATTTGCAAAACATTCTCATCGCTAAAGTACAAAGTTTGGTGAATGTTTTTAACACCTAACTCAAAAACACTTGTTCCAAAATTGAAGACAAAATCACGCAAATTCCTTTTTCTACGTCATCTCATTTGCATTTCCCGACTTTGAAATGCTTAATGCTCCAAAAGGAGATGATTTTATCCGGAGATATTTCACCATTAAACATTTCCATTCATGAAGAAACGATTCTCAGAATTTCAATTTAGGGGTTAGGGGCACTTTAAGATGTTTGACATAATGCTTAGAGGTGACAAGTTCAAGTCAGTGGTAAATTTATTTTATCCATCAGAGATGGTTCAGCCATTAAATGGATTAAGTAGGATTTCTGCCCCTCATAATAACAAAACGTTACTTACTTTAAATTTTAAACTACATGTAAGTGAAGTTTTGTTATTATGAGGGGCAGAAATCCTACTTAGGATTCCCACTTAAGGTTTTTCTGACAAAATTTTACTGAGGATTACAATGTACATAACAGTTTGCTGTTTTCCATTGGTCAGGGGGAGAGGGAGGAGAAAGTACATGTATATGACCCTTGACAATCTGAAAATTGTGCTATATTGTTGGTAATGCTTGCAAGAGCTGTGTTGCACCAACAAAGTTATGGATAGAGTTCATAATGAATTTTGGCACTGATTCAGCCTGTGCTTCCAGCATTTTTTCTTAGTGATTTTCAAAGTAAGACAAAGTTATAATAATTATCATGATACAGACTGTAACTGCAATTAATAACTGTATTTTCAGAATATAGAGTTAAAGGTTACAGTCGAAGAGCTGAAAAAAGAACTGGTTGAAAAACAGCAATTGCTCATAAAGGCTTCGTAAGTTGAATTATTGTTAATGAACAAGGCGGTAAATGTTCTTTACTGTTATTGCATGATGCCACTTGATCCTGTGTTGGAAAAATTGTCTACATGTAACTTTAAACAAATCATTGTCAGTGACATCAAATTATTTCATGCATTATGTTTTTAGGGATGCAGTTGAAATGATTGCCAGTCATAGTGACTCACAGATTAAACAGGTTTGTAAATTAGGAGCACTATTGAACATTTTCAAATTCTTTTCTTCCTGATCAACTTAAAATCATTTCCATCAGATGAGCTTGGGGTTGGGTGCTAGTACAGAATGGGACTGGCCTGATGAAGGTGTTTCCCCATTGCATATGCCTCTTCTTTATCAATCAGAATGTCTTTTCTTCCTGAGCCAATCAATTTCTTTTCTTCCTGATCCACTTAAAAGAGCTTGGGGTTGGGTGCTAGTACAGACTGGGACTGGCCTGATGAAGGTGTTTCCCCATTGCATGTGCCTCTTCTTTATCAATCAGAATATCCTGTTTGTTTGCAGATCAAAGAGGAACACTTGGAAGAGATGAAGCATCTGAAAGAAAACTATGAAATCAAGATCAGTGACATTGAAAAAGTAATTTTCCATCACTTGTTTACTTCACTGTTACATGTACACAATCTGATTTTTATAATAAATTATCGAATACAAATCAGATTTTAGTATAGTCATCACAGCTACTGAATTTATACATCTGTTCAGAAACTCAGGTACCTTAAGTTATCATAATCCAAATGTTACAATAATGTTATACAGTCATGTATACTCCAAATCAAAGGAAATCATTTTGATTAACTATGTCAACACATCTCCATTTGTAATAGGAGATGGTTGCAACTAAAAGTGATCTTGAAGATGTGGCTGAAAGACTGGTAAGATTTTAATGATCAATCACAAACAAGTATTGTAAAACAACATTCGACAAGTGCAGCTTCCATTACATGTAATAAATCTCCAAGGCTTAATGAATTGAGGTTTTAAAGTTAGTCAGATGCAGTCAGAAACAACTGTAAAAGCCCTCTTTCATAAGCTTCTATCAAACCTTGGGCAAAGGTAGGTGCCCCTCATATCCCAGCCTTGCCCTAGCAATTTTTCTTGTAGCTGAGCTGAGTAGACTGAAGAAATAAAACTTGTGTCGTACTCAAGGACTCAAACACAGTGGTCCACAGTCAGGACTTGAACTCATCACCTCTCAGCAACATGTCAAACATCCTACAACTGTAACAACTGAGCCACTGTGACATGTATGATTCATATGACCTTTGACAAGTGTAAGGGTGGCCGAGTAATTAGACCTCTTGCCTCTCACCACTGTGGTCCTGGTTCAATTCCTGGATGGGGCACTTGACATGTGAGTTGAGTTCAAGTTACTTCATTCTCTCCCTTGCTTGCTTCAAGGGTTTTTTGCCGGGTCCTCCAGTTTTCCTCCCTCCATCAAAAATGAACTGGTGAGTTGAAGGTTGAGTTGAATATTAATTTAGTAAGGAGTGTGTGTGAGAGTAAGGACCTTTGCATTGTAAAACATATTGAGACGTGAAATGTGCTACATGTATATAAATACCTAATTATTATTATTATTATAATTAAAAAGAATTTACTTGATGGAAGTACATTGCTCACTTTTCATTGCTTAGGGCATGTTCTTAATATGCACTGTGTACATGATTGTGCATGAGAGATTGTGTGTTGGCAACTGGTTTATTTTCTTTTAACTACAGTGTTACTACCATATACCATGTTTATATTTTGTTAGACTGATGCAATGAACATGAATCAACAACTCAATGAGAAACTAGACAGTGCTAAAGCATTAAATGATGATACAGTGCAGGTATAGTGTATCTTATGAAACCACCTGTATCCATTATTTAATAATTGATGTATACATGTAACTATGTACAGTCATTTTATATATATAACAACTTTATTTGCAAATAACAATTGACTAATAAAATAACAATTGACTAAGAATGCAAATAGGGTGTCAGCAGGGAGGAACTAAATCCCCATATTGAGCTGACCTCCAAAATAATGATAAAATATAAAATAAATATAAAATATATGTAATATGTAGCATGTCATGTAGCATCTTCAACAACTACATGTAGAAGGCCATTGTTAGGGTTTTCGTAAATGTATATTACATATAGGACTGTGATTTCCAAGGAAATTAAAGAAATCTAACAATTAGAGTAGGAGGCAGTACTGTGGGATTTATGAATAATGATGATGGTACTGGCTCTGATCATGCTATATTAATGGTGCAGGCTAGCACTATCCACTGGAGATTAAACTCCTAAAGAAAATGATAGTACATGTATTTTCCCATAAAATTTAACCATAGGATTAGAATTTACCCAATGCATCCCCTTTGTGCAAACGATCTACAGGTATTATAGCCTTAATTAAGACTGAAATGCGGTTTACATTTGTGTTCAGCTTGAGTGCATTTAATTATTAAGATCCAATATACATTGCAACTGTACTTGGTATTCAAAATACTTATTTGTGTCTCCTTTTGTTTTCAGGGGAATTTAAATGTAAAAGACAAGTAAGTCATGGATGATTATGTATTTATAATGATGATGATTATAATTTATCAATGATGATTTCTGTCCTGTTATATAGTAACAATTTCAAATCCATAAAAGATACTATCATTGTTCACTACAAAATTTCTACTTAACCGTGAAATAATTTTATAAAAAAATGCAGCTAGATGTGTAGTCATTGATGCTGTACTTGCTGTAAATGTGATCTGGATTGTTATAACTCATAGAATGATTGATGAGCTAAATGAGGCCTTGGAAAACCAAAGGACAGCTTACAAGGTTTGTGCATATAAAACATAATAATTGTATACATGTACTGTACTTTACAACATGTAGAAACTAAAGACCAAGGAAAGAACATATGAATACATATTAAATGAATAAATGAATAAATATTTTGATTGACACTCCCCTGAAGGGACTTTTCAGTGACAACCACTCCACACTCACTACAACCACGATACATTTGACATACTCTACATACAACACTCAACTCACATGTACATGTATGGCCCAAGCCAGGAATCAAACCTGGACCACAGTGGTGAAACTAGGTGAGCAGTGAACCACTATGCCGCCCTTGCCACCCTGAATAAATCAGAATGACAAAAAGTATTAGACATGTGGTTGAATGCTAATGATTACAGTAAGGATTATTTTGTATACACTTTGCTAATGACTGAGTGAAATACAGTCTGTAGTATTGGCTCCAATGGATTTTAGTGCTCATTATAAGTTCATACATGTATGTCAAAAACGTTTGTCAGTGGCATTTTTGGCAAAGATTTTCGTGCACTGTACTTGTTATTTATTTAATAATGGCACTGTAAAACCCTTTGTAGGAACTTGAAGAGAAAAATAAAGCACTCGAAGAAGAGAAACAAGTAAGATTCACATACATGTACTGTACATGTAGATATATCTGTTGTATAATATCCAGCTGAGTTGACCTTCGCAACAATCCCAAGGTCAACCAATCAGAATCGAGGATTTGAAATGCTATTTTGATTAGCATTTCTTTGTACTACTTCATACCTACCAAGATAATGGATAAAATACGAAAGCCTCATTTTCTAGAATGTTGTAAATCCATTTTGCTATTATAGAAGACATAATAGAGAGTTTCACTAAAATATTTCCGAGTCTAATAAAAAAATACGAGAAATTCGCGCCTTTTCTGTTAGCGGCCGCGCTGCCCAGTGGCGGGAAAAAGCATTTATTTTGACGAAACGACAGCCAAAGTCCTTCAACTTGTGAGTTTGTTTCCAACTAAACGTAAAGAAATACGATAGAAAATTACATCATTGCTTCAATTTGCCGATCTCTTTGCTAATATGATGTTCTCTTTGAATGGAAAAACAAAGTTTTGGAGCCAAGTTTGGAGGAGTAAACAACACTGAGTTTCGGTGACTGTGGATGTTTGTGGTTAGCGAGCCGAGGAGATAGTCTTGAGCAGAAATTTACTATAAATGTGAATCCGAGGCACTTGAAGTCCACAATTTCAAACAAAGAAATGGTTATCGAAACTACTTATCATCATCTTGAGAAATTCTAAGTGTTTCCAAGGATGTAAGCGACGTTTTCTCTTGGCCGGCTGATTCCTGCGTTTTTACGAGAGTCGGAGCATGCATCAAGCAGACCGTTTTTGAGAAAATCTAGTCAGCGTTTCAAGGTAACGAAAATAAAACTCATTATGTATAAATTAGTTCTCATTTTTGGCGATGTTATTTCTAAAGAGATGATTTATAAATCGTTTATTTTATCAAAGCTATTTGTATGGAAGCTCAGGGCTTACGGTAGAGTTTAATTTCAGCGAACTGAGTTACTAGTTCAAAATGGATAAATTTGCTGGTGTTTAGGACTTTTGCTTATGCTGCAACGTGGGCATGATGTACCATTAGTTGATATTGATATACAAAAATAGATTTTCAACTGGTAATATCACAAAATGTTTTTTTATGAAAACCACAAACGATTTCACTTTCTCAAATCAGATTAGGAAATGCTAACCAAAATAGCTGACCCATAATCCTTTTCGGGGAATGCATTCAACTCAGCTGGATAGTACATGCTTGTACTTATAACTAAAATCATAGGTCGGATTGGCAACAACTGAAATTTCATATCTGAACCAAGTCTGACAAGACCCCTGTATAGTACATATGCGTAAACTTTTCTGGACAGTTCACTAACTTGAGATTTCTCTTATGACTTTGCACTTATGAATGAGCTTGTTAAGGTCCTGATATACAATGTAACTTCTCACACACCACTGGTTAGGAGCTATTGTCAAGCTGACCACCGCCAACTGACTTCTTTGTTTCATATCAACAAAACTAAAAATCAACTTAAATCAAGCATGGTAAACAATTAACAAAGTAGATAAGACTGGCAACCAGAGGCTAATTCAAATGATACTCTAGCAATGTCGACTGAGGGTTGGGTGGGTACTTAAGGGCTCAGATTTACAAGGCGGACAGCAAAAAAACCAACTAGATTTGCCAACTGCACACATGACTAAGGCCCCTAGGTAGGGCCCAGGCCCCAGTGGTGTGTAAGAAAACATTTTATAAAATATTTGAGATATAACGCGCGTGCTGATTGGCTGGCTACCATGTTTATATCAGAGGACAGAGACATGGCTCGCTCAAAAAAACGTATGTCTCTGTACTGTGATATAAACACTCGGGAAGATGTAGAGCACTTGAAAAGCAAGAGAAACACTTGGCTACACCTCGTGTTCCTAAGCTTGCTTTTCTCTTCCTCTACATCTTCCATCGTGCTTATATCACAGTACAGAGACATGCGCGCGTATTTTATATTGCTTAATTCCACTTCTTTCGTTCCTCAGCCAGAGGAAAATACAACTTAATGCCTGCAACTTTTTCTGTAACTTTTTGCCCAACATTTGCCGGTTTAGGAGTGAGTATGTTTCTGCAACATAGCATGCAATTTTGCAGGGGTGGAAACAGTACCCAGTGTGCGCAACTGTGTTGCTTGCAATGTTGCAGAAAAAGTTCCATCATGTGTCCAGGCCATTAAGGCAGTGTTAAATGAGATGATTTTTAACGACGATTTTCTGTGCAACATTGCAACAACTTGCAATATTTTGTGTTGTGAGTTTCTGACTTGGAATCAAAAACTTGCAACCCCTTGCCGAAGTGAAAATTGCAAAGAAAATCGCCGTTGCGCTGAAAATCGTTGTTAAAAATCGTCTCGTGCAACACTGCCTTTTGGGACTACATGCATGTGTACAGTGTACTGTATATGGAAACAGAAAACAGATTTTGCTAAAAATAATTTTTAATTATCTTTTTCAGAGAGCCCAAGATGATCTTAGGAAGCTAGTTGAGGGTGAGAAAAAGCTAAAGAACTTAGCAGAAGAACTTAACAAGAGGAACAAATCTTTTGAGGTATGTACATGTATTGTATACTGGTAATCTGTACTTTGGCTTATCTTCTTAAATGTTGGCGATATGGAAACCACAACATTTCTAAGTTTTTCAAACTAAGGCAATTAATTTTTACAATCCTGTTTTGAGTATTGGCTTATATTTATTTAGATATTTCAACTTCTGTTACTTTTCCTATTGTAGGATCTAAAAGAAAAAGCAAGAAAACTTGAGAAGATAAACAGGGTGAGAACCAAGAAAGGTTTTAGAGTATTGCCATTACTGACTGACTGAATTTCCTTTGGAAAAGTTGATGGATCATCTTCACCTCACTTTTATGCTTTTAAACTGTTGACAATAAGGTCATGGCTTTTGCTTTTACTGCAATTTTCAAAATCATGCAAACTTGGACATCTAAACACTCAAGTGGTTTTTGCCAAAATTCCAATGGACTGTTTGAAGGTCAGAGTTCGCATAATTATGAAAATTGCAGTGATTATGCATTCCTTTTTGTATAAAAGACACTTGCTTGTACATATACATCTGTAATTGTTTTTGCTCGAACAACAACAACAAAAGAAACAACAACAATTTATGATGCACCAAATCATTTGGGCAGGTGTAACAACTGTACTCTACATCTGTCAAAATTCCTGGCTGTAGTGATGAAATATAAATATCTTTAGAAAAATTAACTTTTTAATATTAAATAAATGTTATTTTTAGGAGTTAAAGAACCAGCTTCATGAAGCAGAGAGACAACAATTAAGCTCACGAAATTCAGCAGACATTTTAAGTGATGAACAGGTATTTAACAATTCTTGCAGCCACAATATCGATGATTTCTAGATAGGCATATATTAAGTGATTGTTGAAAATAATATTTACAAACTGTTGTTACAAATTGTTACATGTAGGTCATATATCTGTCATATACGGTACATGTAATGCCATTGTCACTTTTGCTTTTTGCTTTGCTTTTTCAGCTTAAAAATAAAACAAAAATTGAGGACTTAGAGAAAAGTCTTGCAGCAGCTCGTGAGTCTGCACATACTGCAAAAATGAAGTGGTATCAGGTCAGTGTACAAAACACACACAAAAAAGAAAGGTTACAGGGGTTTCATTAACATTAGCAATAGCAGGTTCCACTACTAAAGATAGGCATCTGAAATACAGATGTCCTACCATTAAAATATTGTATAGTCATGTGACTAGAAAAAATAGCCAGCGGTGAATGGCAAAACAGATTGTGGTAAACTGCCGGTAACTGCCTATTAATGAAACCCCTGAAGGTTAGCCAATATGCATTTGTTTAAAAGAGATTTTGCCACTGAATGATTTAGTGCACCTAACTACATGTGTATAATAAGGCTCTTGTGGATTTAAGGGTAGATCAATAGTGCTATCTGCAAGATACATTCTTATTAATAGATCTAGTGCATTATAGGGATTTATTCAATAGATGTCACTACCCACCCTGTTTTCAACAGGAACCATTTTAATAAGCCCTCTCATGCATTTAAAATTGATTTTTCTTTCAGACATTTGAGGAGCACTCTGATGTTATTCGGACTAGAGATGCAAGTGTTGCTTCTCTTCAAAACAGTATTCTCACTAAAGACACTGAAATAGAGGTAATAATAAATCATGGTTGGATGCATCTTCAGTTAGATGCATGGATATACATGCATTTATCCCACACCATAGAAAATATAGCCAATCAGAAAGTAGGAAAGCTGTTGTACATTCGGCGGTATTCCACTGATCCTTCCCATGACACATTGCGCCAATTGTTGTATCTTCTCTGGTGTGGAATAAAATAGTTATACTGCTGACAATGGTTTCTTGTGGCATACTGTGGACATCCCACTCGTCACTTGTATTTTCTTTGTATACACACTCGCCTAAAGGTTCGTGTGTATACTAGAAAATACAAGTGCTCTCGTGGGATACTCTATGGTATTCCACTCAAAACCATTGTATAACAACTACTTATGTACATGTACTGTAAATGAATTGATGGGTACCAGATGGCTGCATGCATGCATGAATAAATAGATGAATGAGTGGATGGATGGGTGGATTATTCAGTCAGTGAAAGAAATGATGGCTGGATGGATGAATGAGTGAATCAATGAATGAATCAATGAATGACTGACTGGCTGGAGGACTAAATGATTGATTGACTGACTGACTAACTGATGATTGATTGATTGATTGACTGATTGATTGATAATATAAATTGATTGATTTTTTTAGAGATTAAAGCAGTCTTTGTCCTCTAAAGATTCGGAACTACAGAGACTCAGCAATGATAAACTTGGACTGGAAAAAAAGCTTGATGAAGTTCTGCAACAGAAAGACAAAGAGACCGCTGTAAGATACAGATAAAAATACATTTAATAGTGCTACTATTTTTTTATTGATTCTTCTCGAACGGTGTAATTTCCTATGCAAACCTTTGTCTCGCATGTGAAATCTGATTTCACTTAGGAGTCACTATTACATAATTATGTTCCACAAGAAAGTAAATAGCCCCAATCACAGTTCACGAAAAAATATAGGGGACTTATGTTCTTTGTTTTACAGGGATTAGCCAATCAGCTTAAAGAGCTTTCTAATCAGTACAGCAGTAAAACAGTTGAGCTGGAGGAGCACTATAGGGTAATTACTCATGTTTTTACTATAAAAAAATCCCATGCTCTGCCATGCTTTGCTGTGTCGCAGTGTTTTGATTGGTAAATGTTCATGCCTCGTAGTATCTAGTGAACCTTTCCGGAGTTTCCCAAAACTCTTTGCGATTCAGCGCGCGCAAGCGAGGTCAGGATAAAAATAATAAGCAAGTAGTATAGTATCTTCAATTATTCAAATATTCCGATAAATGTATATAAGAAGGGCTATAAGGAAATTTTCTAACGTTGCTACTGCTTCTAAAGTTATATAACCAACATTTTTCTCGTATAAATGCTAGAATTTCTGATAAATGCTATCATTTCTAAAGATTTTTTATCATGACCTCGATTGCGCGCGTCGAATCATGATGAAATCTGGGAAACTGTGGAAAGGTCAATCAAAACCGTGAGACATGGCAGGGCACCAATGTTTTCATTGTCATGCACAATCAGTACTTTAAAATACATTTAAAGTACTTAAATACATCCCACCCCCACATTCACTTTCATAATGACCCGTATTTGGCCTCGCGCGTGCTCTTAGGAAAATCTTTAGAAATAGTCACGTGGTGGGGCACATACGGATTATCGAATGTGGACCGGAAAAACCGGACCCGCGCGCGCGTCTAAAAATATGAATAAAATAATCAAACGTAAACGTAAACGTAAACGTACGACGTAAATACTTATTGAATGAGTTACGTCGGGCCGGACGTTTTCCCTTCTGCCTTCCCACTCAGTCAATAAGTACATAGTGTCTAATCATTCATTTTGTTAAATACCTTATATCCATTTTATACTGCACGTGCTTTTTACATTGTAAATATTTTAAAAGTATCTTCTATACCTATTGGTTTGTTGCTAACAGAAAGTTGTCCATGGTGCTCAAGAACAAGTTGGAATCAAAGACAGAATTATTACAAAATTAGCATCAAGTAATAGCGAGAAAGATAAAATAATTGAGGCAAGTATTCATCTGGTTCTTCTCACTTGCCTATCAGTCCATCCATTCGGTCATCTGTACTCGGACTGTTCAATTACCACTACTTTGGTTGTTTCTTTTAACAAGACTATACACCAATAACTGATTCCAATTTTATGGAATGTTACAGGACTTTGTTGAAGCTCTACAAGATGTCTCATCAGGAAACAGCACTATGGAGGTAACTTTATTTTTATATCCCATTCATCATGTAGGTATTGAAAATAGTCAAGAAATAGGGGACAGATATCTGTCTGACACCAGGGCAAGACCAGAGATATTTGTAATCAGAAGTTGGTTTGCGTTTCTCGAGACAGCCGGGCAAAACCCAGCAAAGGCGTGATCACACCCACTGGGAATGCTAACTTTTGTGCTTATCTTTCTTTGTTAGGATACTAATGACATAAGAGATACTTTAATGAAGAAGCTACAGAACCATTTGAAGCAAAAGGAAAGAGCTGTCCAGGTATTTTAATTAGCATAGCTTTTATCAGTTCTAGGTTGAGGCGTTTTTAATATGGTTGCAACTTATAACACATAGGGCTGTAGCTCAGACAAAGGTCTATTTACACAGAGATATATACTGTAATGAATATCCCTTTATATCAAATCCTCGTTGTTGTTGTTGCTGCTGTTGTTGTTGTTGTTGTTTTTGTTGTTGTTGTTGTTTGCAGGGCTTCTCTGCCATCAACATGTACTTGCAGTCGATAAAACTTGTTCATTAAATCTAGCACTGAAAACTGACTGGGTTTTTTTTTACAGTAATTATGTTAATTACAAAATCTGAACTTTCATCGTTATTTATCTTTGTATAATGTTAAGAACTTTTTGATGATTTGCGTAATACTATCCAAACTCTAAACGCAAGAATCAAAATATTTTGTCACAAAAAGTAAAATATTGTCCAGTCTTGCTGTTCTACTTTCCTGATAATAATTAAAAGAGTTTTTGTCTTCCTATTTAGACAGCACTTGACGACAAGTTCACTGCCATAGAAGATAAAGATAAAGAAATGCAACAACTACGACAAGCTCTACGAGAAAGAGATCGATTTCTTGAGAAAATCAATGCAGCTGTTGTGGATGCAGAAAAACAAGCACAGGTAACATTCTTATTTTTAACTTTTATCCTTTACTGCTTTGCTAGTGGACATTGTGCCCATCTCTAAGCTACATTGTTACAGATGAAATGTGGAGAAAAGATTAACCTGTACATGTAGTTTGGGCTTACCTATAGATATGGTTCCTGGTTTAATTCAAGATTGGATATGTTCTTTGAACTTTCTTTGGGAAATTGTCCCCTTTCTTTGTCTGTTTCATTTTTCTTCAAGTCAACAGGTTTCTATCCATCCACCAATTAAGAACAAATAAGTTTAAAGCTAAAGTTGATTTCCTGATAACATTATAACTTTTCCTTTTGGTAGCTCTATGAGAAGGTCGCTCAAGAAAAAGATGCCATCATTCAACAGCTTAAAACAATCAATCAAGAACAAGAACAGTCACACAAGGTATGAACATAGGGCTCATATTATTGTTAAGATGGTGTTCAATTTGCTGGTGCATTTGTTCGACCAAATGGCAATACCATATTTATGAGGGCATTTATAAATGTGACCAACAGTTGAGCTTAGATTTAAAGTGTGTCATATTTTTGCTTGTGTTAGAATGCTCTCGCGTCTTCTATGGCCAAACAGCAAGAAACCAGCGATATGTTCGAAAAGCTTAAAACGGCTTTTGATGATAAAGAAAAACAGCTGTTGGTAAGTATCTAGCAGAAGTAAGGTTCTAACCAAAACATGATCACTGATATGAGATTAGTGATAAGCCTTTTGTGTAAGATTTTGAATTTTAAAAATGAATGATTTTTTGTGGAGTTTCGGTCTTTGAAACACTACAGTGAGTATGGCTTGAAGTTAGATAAAATTGGTTGTAAGATCTCCTCCTATTCCACCAGTACCATGCAGTGACGCTTTTATGTGTACATGTGACGCATGTGACAGTGACGCTGACATGTGTACTTTTGGATCAAAGATCCACATTGGACCACATTGGAAAAAAGATCTAATCTTTATGTGTTACCCAATAAAGTTATATTATTATTATTAGATCATTAACATATAAAGTCCAATGTTATCATTTTACTATAGGATCTTAAAAAATTTGTCCAAGACATCACAATGAATTCTTCCATGGTAGGTGTAATATTTTAATATAACATTATATGGTTTAGTGAAAAGGTGAAATGAGTACCTTTTTACCCATCAAATAGCATCTATATAATGGAATATGGTAGGGATCAAGTACCCGTGGCTTCATCATGATCACGAAGTAGTTATCACCCTTCCCGATCCCAAAACACGTCCTTAGAAGAAGGGGTTGGGTAGTAATCTATCAAAAGTGTAGTCACGCTTCACAATGACCTGAGAACAATAGAGTTATGGGAAAATGCGAGTCAACAGGTTAGGGTGAAGCGCGAGCGTACACGAGGGTGGGATACGGGTGGGAAAAAACATGGTCGTGAGCGGGGCAAAGAGAAACTTCCAAAGCCCCAGTCCCCAAAAGCGGAATGAGGGCACACCTGGTTACCTGGGAGCAACGGCTTAAGCGAATATGTTAATTTTTGGATGTTGCCCCATTTATAGTTAATGTTACGCATGACTGCACTTAAGATAGTAATCTATCAAAAGTGTAGTCACGCTTCACAATGACCTGAGAACAATAGAGTTATGGGAAAATGCGAGTCTTGGAAGGGCAGCCCAAAGCCTGTATCCAAGAGAACGGGAAACAGGAAAAAACACGACACTATATTTTATTGATACCCCAAATTCCCGAAACTAACATCCCAATCCTATCCCGAAACTCAGGATCTCGTTTTATCTTTCGACACTGCAGGATCCTATCCCGAAACTCAATATACAACTGAATACCAGTAACTCCCTCCCAACTGTTGAATAAGCCCTGTTGGGATAATCTTATTATCGAAAAGTCGGCAGGAATATGTCAAAATTACAAAGAAATGTATGGTGTCCAGCCAAAACATCCAGCCAAACCATATATTCTCTGTATTTTATTTCTCTCAAATTTTGAAACATCATAATTACCTGTGCCCAGGCCATAGGCCGGGAACGAGTTATAAACTGCAAATGCTTTTTTTTTTATTTTTTCCTCTGTTCGTCCTGAGGCACTTCTGATTGGTTAAGAACGTTAAAACAATGCCCTTCACTCATCACCTTTGAGCGACTGCGAGCGCAAGCTAGGAACTTTAAGAATGCAAGATGGCCGACTACAAAGAAAACTAGCTTTCAGTCAGTAAGACAAGTAAAGTGGAGCTTTTAACTCGAGATATACCTATATACCTATAAGAGCTTCAGAATGGACTGTAATTTTGAGCTTCATCTCCAATATTTTGACCAAATATCGAACTCTAAATGGAGTACTTGAAAGGAAGCCGGCCCTCGCACTCCTCGCGAAAAAGAGCGATAAAGACTATTTCCTATGAGCTGGAAATCTACAAATTTCTCATCCTACATGTTGCTTAACGAACATACATAGAAGGAAGTCAATTATATTCCTCATTCAAGCATTCAAGAGATCTTGAGAGGTTTTTTGTACTGAATTTTAATATCGAAATTATTACCAGACAATTTATACGTTTCTATTTGACCTCGTGTTTGGTCGCGTAATGTTTTTTATTCATATATAAGACATCCGAAACATGTACGAAGAAATACATGATTTGCTATTACTCGGGCTACCTGTGGTAGCTCGAGTCTAGGTTTACCTTTTCGGTCTATCTATCAACGTCGCAAATCGGCAAACTACCCAGAAGCCTTTGGGGTACACTGTCGTGAAAACGAGGTTGTGAGAATTGTCTATCAATCGGAATTTCTAATCTCAAGATATTTGGATAGTAATATAGTGACTGCTTTTAATCGTTAATATGGAATTCTCGAATTTAGTGGTGTGGTTGTAATGTATTGATCGCCCGAGGACACGAGAAAGATTTGTGGCAGCGAACTTCACTCGAGGACGGACATGTAAGACACGGAGATATTGTTGTCTTTAAATCAGTAGTTTTAATAAGTTAAATAATATTTCACTACTGCTTGCACATAATGTTGGCTTATATAAGCTTTATTTATACACGGTGTACAGTCATGCTCTTCCTGAGAGCTGTGTTAAAAAACGAACTAATGAACTAACAATAGCTACAATGTTTTTTCTTAACTAGAAATTAAAGACTGGGAGATTCTCGCCTTTGCGTAATAAGGTGACTACGGTGTATTCAATAATTAAGCCAGGAAACAGGAATTAGTAAAAAGTGCAAAATTACACCAAATAAACAATGGGAAAAAATGATTTTTATTATTTACTTATAAATATTTAGTGCAATCTGCATTTTGTACAATGTCATGATTATATTGAATGCACTTTCAGTACTGTCAATCATGCTCAATGTCAGCAGATCAAAATATAGTGATGGATAATCATAAAAATGATAGTAATGAAGAGTAATTTTAGAATGTACAAAATGATATTTTCAATCGATGAAAAGTGATACTCAACCACAAATTTGCACAAGCTTTGTGCAACCATGTTCACAGAAACAAGATAAAATGGATGAATTGAAGATGTAACTGTATATAGTAGTATCAGGTCGATGTGCACGGAGGAGCTATATATGGTATCGGTAATGAGCATACATTGTATGACATTACACTTCAAGTATTGAACTTCAAACAAAGCATCAGCAACTGACTACTGCTATAATCATTGATCTGCTTCATATTAAAAACATGGTAATACATGTATTGAAAAGTTGTGTTATTTAATTAAGAAACTGAAATACTGAAACGATTTCATAGAAAGGTAACTGTGGTACTTCTAGAATCTACCAGGGTGATAACAGCAATATCAAAATCATTTGAGTAACTTGGGCATTGAAACAGTCTCCTGAGTTTGTAAGTTTTGTTTCCATAAATCAAAGTAAAAAGTACAGAATAAAATTTTGTTTGAGCTATAATGTATGATCTATAGATCATATTGGATCATTTGGTAGGCATTTACAAAATAAAGCAGACTGTATACTGTATACACAATTATCTACAAAATACTTTCTCCCTTGCCAATATTATGTCTGGGAGTACCTGTCATGCAATCAAAAGACACTGACAAGTCAAACTGGTTTCCATCACTTCGGTTCCCCATTTCTCCCCAAGTATTACAAACAGGTAGCCGACTGAACGCCTATTAGGCGTCTAGCTGTGTTAAAAACGCCGTTGTAGAAGTCTTTAGAAGTCTTTTTGAATAAACTGGTATATTCGCAGATAACACTGATTTTTGCATGTCGGAGATATAAAATACCCATGCATGATAGTAGAAGGGCAAAGGCAAACACTAATAGCTGCTGACAGACAAATTGACTAATAAGGTATGTTACGGTTAACTATTTCCCGAAATGATGAAAAAAGCGTGACCCGACTCGGGGAAGAGTACGAATGGGGCCGGTCATTGGAGCCTCTCCTAAAAGGGGCTCCTGGGGCACGAGAGAACGCACGTGTGCGTCTAGTTCTATTTCCATTTGCTCAAACATGTTAAAAAGAAAAGGAAACTAATTGATATCAAATAAATAAAATGAATTAATTAAGTGAATTAATTAATAATGTATTTCTCTCTCTCTCTCTAAATGACGTCACACCAAAACAGTCTATCGTTTAAACGCTAAGGTGTATTAGGGGGCAAAAACAACACCACAAAGAATGTCAATATAAAGTTCATTTTACAAAATGAAGAAAGGTGGCAACAGCTATCAAAACCAACAAATATTGTTAACTTAATATCGGTTCATCCTATATTGTGGATCCAGACTATTTGAGATTGAATTTTCCATAGCAGAGGGAATTTTGTTCAAATTCCTATTGTTCTAGACAATTCTGTTCATCCCATAAACAGGCCATGACGTCATTATGAGTAACGGAAATTCTGCCAGATGCGAAAGATCTGCACCTGAACAAGCATAGTGCAAAAGAAAACGGACAGGAGAGAGGATGCGGATAAAATTTAACCGAGCATAGAAAAGGACACCTCGATATCAGTTTGAGAGTCGGGAAGGGGAGGGAGGGCAAATGTTAATTCCTCTATACCAAGAAAGAGGTCTAACGGTTGAATTAGCCAGAATCAAAGACATACTGAATTTGTACAAAATACGAATCGTGATGAAGTCGCTCGGAACGTGGAGAACGGACTGACAGAAAGTGAAAGGAATGAAATGACATTAAATAAAGATGGCGTTTATCAAAACAAACAAATCGTAGAGCCACCTGCATTTTAAAGTCCTTCCCATAACTTAAACAGCGTCAGAGGACGTATCAGTGAACTTAAGCAACATTAGAGAACTCTGGATTGCAACAAATTTCGGCCCCATTGGCATGTCTTTTATATACCAACACATTCTATGTGTCGGATTCTGAATATTCCGCCGAAGTGAAAAGCGGATTTGCCAGTGCCGAGCAATTAAAACAAAAGTTCTATAATTCTTTACTGATCAGCACGTCAAAATTGTTGTGCATGCAAAAAAGAAATTAGCAGTAGTTGAAACTGGTCAGACGGGATTAAAACAAACAAAATTTGGGTCTGCCTTGGGCCGACCAAATCGATGGGCTCCGCGCGAGGCACATGATGGATACATTGTAACACACATTTCGATTGTGAAAATATAATATGCTAAGTGAACAAATATATGTTAAAGCTTATACCAATTAAAAAGCTTTAAAACGGATAAATAAAACATACATAAAAGAAAACTCGACGAAATATAAACAAAGAACCGAGGCGAAGCCCACCGAAATGTCGGCCCTAGGCAACCCCGATGGGGCATGAAAGGCATTAGACGCCCGCACCTAGGTACGACACACGGTTGGCAAAAATTAAACAAAACACTAAAGGCGAACAAATAACCTGATGAAATGAACGAGTCCCAAGAGGGAACCTAGTAATGAGTAGATATTTAAAATAGAAATTTGAAAAGGCCTAATTACAAAATGGAAACTGAAGTGCTGGAATGCGAGCCAGAATAGTGCAAGTTACTGACAACGAGCTAGCTGTAGCAAACAGTATAAAAAAACATTTTAAAACGCCTTAGTATCTAACATCTAAAACGCAAAAGAAATAATGAACCTCACGAACCTAATACCAAACATAAATAGATGCAAAAAATGCTCTATTAAATTTCAATTGAATTGTTGGCCTCAACCATGCACGCATATATGAACGCCCGGGTAATTTGAAAATCAAATTTTGTCGGCCACAACCGAAAACCTAAAATTTGCAGGGCCTCAACCCCACAAAACTGTCTCAAAAACTGTCTTAAACCGACTTTAAACGGAGTCAGTCTTACTGATCATTTAAATCGCGGGCCTCAACCACGCTGCATCCCTTAGATTCAAAATTGAAAAATCGAAAGAGCTAGAATAAGACGACTCAAAATCCTAGCGGCCACTACCGCCAACAAACATGCAATATCTCTGCGTTAAGCGGGCCACGACCACGCTACATTCCTTGGATTCACAATTTTAAGAGCTAGAATACTGAAGACTTGTCTCAAAATGCCAGCGGCCACTACCGCGACAAAACAATAACTACCTACTGCACAAAAGCTGAGCAAACATATCTTTTACGTTTTGCGGGCCACAACCACGCAATACTCCTTAAATTCGAGATAGAAGCAGATAGACTGCAACAATCCAACAACCGGGCTTAACTCGAAGCCACGTGCTCGAAGCACTAGTAAACTGACAACAATAAAAATCTACCGTACAAGGGGAGTTAAACTAGCTCCCAATTAACAAAGTTTGTGCTACGAAAGCACTAGAAATTACGACCTCACGAAATTCGAAGTCAAAAGATAGGAAAGAACAACAACCAGAATTAATATACCTTGCAGCTAACAAAGCGGCATGAAGATGCTATGGGAAAATACTTTCTTGACTTGCTCTCAGAGTTGGTACTTGGATTTCTTGGGGACTGCGAAGCTCCACATGCAGAGTAGAACTCGATCCGCTATTTAAACTGAATGCACAAGCCCAGCCTCTACTGGTAAAACTAAAACCATAAAGAAGGACTGGTTTTCATCCAATTCTGACACCAAAGATCACGAAAAGTGATTTAATCGGCCGCAACCGAGAAACATAACCAAGGCCAACAACCCAGTAGACAAACCAAAAACGAACAGGGGAAACTAGGACAAAACTATAGACCGAATCAAATGAAGAGCAAAGAAAACTTATACCTCTTCGATAGTAGGTTCTTGATTATCCCCCTGTCCTGCTTGAGGAGCTTCTGGTGCTGGATCTTGAACTTGATCTGGTCGTAAAACCACTGCTGGTTGAGGTTCTTGCTGGTCCGCCATAGTAAGCAAAGCCAAGGTGCCAGGACAACGGCTTAAGCGAATATGTTAATTTTTGGATGTTGCCCCATTTATAGTTAATGTTACGCATGACTGCACTTAAGATAGTAATAAGTTTTTTTTTGAGTTACAATCAAAGTTCATAGTGTTCTCTATGGATGTTTTACTGTTTTGACTAATTAGGCTAGCTGCTTTCTCATTTGATTTTTCTTTTTTTTTCATAGTCTAAAACTGACAACAGTCTCAGATTCCACGACTTCACAGAGGAACTCCAAGAAAAGAACAAAATTCTTGAGGTGAATAATTTAAGTAATCGACTTTGTCCCAAGATGAAATGTCAAAATGTTATTTTGTTACTGAAAAATATTCGTTGAGTGATTCTTGATAGTTCGTAAACTGGGTTAAAGAGCGTTTTGCGTCGGTCCTAAGAATAGCTCCCGTAATAGATACATGAATTAGACCAAGATCATGAAACTGTAATCGTACTGAAAAGAACTCGGAGAAACATACATTTTATCATGAAAACATTGCATATTTAAAAAAAACTGTTCAGGACTCAAAGAGATAAAACGGTTAGGTTTGTTTGTCTGGGTTCTGTCACTGACGCGCTTTGCTATTGGAATAAAGACAAAAAAAATTAAACACCCAAAACCTTGTACAAGTAAAATTTACACCGTTGTAACAAAAATGTTGCGGTTATGACACAAAAGACTACCTATATTTGTTGTAGGAACTAAGCGTATTATATCGTTTAGTTCATATTTACATGCATTTTTGGATGTAAAGTATTAAATTTCCATTAATTATTATCATTATTAGGAACTTCTTCAAGAAAGAGCTCGTGTAGCGTCTGCTAATGAGACTAACTCTCAATCTCTAATGAGAGCTTTACAAGAAAAGGACACCTTATTGAAGGTAATGTTGATACCATAAAATATAAGAATAACATTTCATAATACTAAAACCTTATTCTGATACAAATATTTCTTTAAAAAGGAAGCTTCAGATGTCTTGAATCGTGTTCAAAGTGAGAAAAATTCAACGATACAACGTCTACAAGGTCTTCTGAACAATAAAGAACATGAATTACAGGTATCGCTTCCTTTCCCGCCCATTCAGCAATGGATAGGGGCAAGTGAATTAATGCAAATTGATGTGTCAACTATCGAAGTGAAAGTAGTCTTCTCTTGTAAACCAATTGTTAAGCATTCCATGCTGTTAAAGGTCTTTGCAAGTTTGTATTCAAATGAAAAGCAAATTTCTAGATTCTCATTCTCATTTGTACCTTATCCAATAATCGTTCTGGTATTTCAACAATACATTTTGTGGTGAAAAGGTAGAAGAATCTATAATTATTGTGCTTGTTTTTTAGTCTTTAGAGAACACCAAAGCTTGGATGGGACAAGAGCAGGAACTTTTAGTGAAAAAACTAAGAGTCGGGCTTAAAGATAAAGATAAAGTTATCGAGGTAACAATTGGTTGTAAAGATAACAAGTCAGAAACGTATTTTGTCATCATTACATCATCTAACCAATTAAATCTTTCACTTTCATGGTTCTTTTTAATAGCAATTGGTAGAGAGTAATAAAGAAAAGGATCTATTACTAGTGGAACTCCAGGTAATTCATGTTTAATTTTCAATCATTTCATATTCACCTTAACTAATAATCAGTTTTCTATTTCAAGGATTCTTTAAAAACTCCTAAAAAGCACCCCAACTCTGTTAACTTGGTAGGTATATGTCGTCAAACGTATCCTTATAAACGTACGACATTGTGGCTCTCACGTTTCCTGTCGATGATGAAGGAAAATAGGATGAAGTCAAACCTCTTTCTAGATTGAAGGGTGGCAGGGTTGGCCGACGGTTAGAGCGCTGGCCTTTCACCGCTGTGGTCCGGGTTCGAGACCCAACTCGAGCGCCTGCTTCATATGTGAATTGAGTTTGTTTGATGTGTTGTTCTCTACCATACCACGAGGGTTTTTTCTCCGGGTTCTCCGGTTTTTTCCCCCCTCAGCAAAAATCAACATGTGAGTCGAGTGATTATTTGCAAATACTTAATGTAGAGGTAGTGTGTTCGAGAATACAGTGTCCCCCAATTAGTGCGCAAGCGCTAGAAGATTTGGACAGTTAACTCCCCCCCATACACATATGCTGCAGCATAAACATTTTTTTTATCTGTGTACATAGACTATACTACAAAAGACTAACAAGGAACTTGAGGCAGCATTGAGATCTAAGAATGGTGAGTATATACTACTTTACTAACGTCAAATCTTAACAACAAAGATGGTTTCGATCTTGGTTCTCTAGCAGTCCATTATACTGATACCAACCTCTTAGTACTGAGTATCAGTACTGATATCACCCTCTTTAGAAGGGCTTCGCCCTCCTAGATGACATGCAACATTAATTCAATAGACCTCTTATTGATGTCACGCAAAATTGCCTCTTTCAATGCTTTTCATTAAAACAAAAATTTATCTCCATAGATCGATTTGTCGTATCAAATTTACTTAACCTGCGAAGTTTCATAACAATTCATTGCAAATTCTCGGAAATATGAGAGCCTAAAATTACAAAGACTGAAATGTATGCCAGGAAGCTGGCAACAAATTTCTTTGTAATTATCAGCAATTTTGGGCTTTCATATTTCCGAGAGTTTGCAGGAGATTGTTATGAAACTTCGCAGGTTAAGTAAATTCGCTACGATAAATCGATCAATGCAGATTTTATGTTTTAATGAAATACACTGAAATTGGCGATTAAGCGTGACATCTATAAAAAGGTCTATTAATTCTCTATGTATGAATAGACGCTTTAAAGAAACTACAAGAAGAGCATCAAGCAAGCCTTGATAACGACAAGGCTGAAGTAAAGGTGAGGTTTTATAATAACATTTCTCTAGAAGCCTCCCAAATGATAATGCGATGCTTCTTGCAATAATAGGCTGGTTTAGCAAACGCGATGCGAGAACAGGACGAGAAATGATGAAAGTATCAAATTCGTCCGTTGTATAACTACCGTGCCGATGTGAGGCTCAGGGCCCATTTCACTTGTTTTAACGTCTTCTTCTTGACGTCGGCCACGTTAGCGGTCGTTTCGAAAAAGGTTGTCAGTGCGCGTGGCGTCCTTTTTCACGTTGCGTCGTGTTTCAAATCAGTCTAATGACCGCAACAAAGAAATAACAGTGGAACATCTCTAATTTGGGCACCGAAGGGCTAGAGAAAAGTGTCCATGTCACTGAGGGTCCTTGCCGTTGAGGTTTGGCTTATGGCGTTATTTTAAAGTTTCTTATGACAAGTACCATACAGTGTTTTGTGTTCTTTTTATTGTTGAAATGTTGTGGGATCTAACCCAATGAACAGTAATAGAATAGAAATGTGATAACAAGAAAATTGATATTATTTCACAGAATGCTGATAACAGGAAGAAAATTGACAAGCTTCTGCAAGAGCTGAAAGCTAAAGAATCCATGCTTCAACAATCTAAGTAAGTTATACTTGTTTGATCGTAGCTCAGTATGAAATTAGACAGCGAGGATTACCCTTTCTGGAATCTCCGACTGTATCTTCCTGGGGTCTCCACCAATATCTCTAGGTTTTCCATCATACCTCTGTGGAATCTCCAAAAATACCTCTCTGGGTTCTCCACCAACGCTTCTAGTTTTCCACGCATTTCTTTCTGGAATCTCCAACAACAGTACCTCTCTCTGTGGATTCTCTACCAATATATCTAGGTTTTCCATCCATACCTCTTTGGAATCTCCAATAGGACCTCACTGGGTTCTCCACCGATATCTCTAGGTTTTCCATGCATTTCTTTCTGGAATCTCCAACAACAATACCCCTCTCTTTGGATTCTCTACCAATATATCTAGGTTTTCCTTCCATAACTCTATGGGATCTCCAATAGGACCTCACTGGGTTCTCCACCGATATCTCTAGGTTTTCCATGCATATCTTTCTAGAATCCCCACAAGTACCATTGTGGTTCTTCACCAAAACGTCTTGGGTTTCCATTCATACCTCTTTTGTTTTTGCATACATTCCAAAAGTCTCTGTTTTTTCCGTTTACCTCTATGGGTTTTTCATGGTTACCTCTCTGAGTTCTTCACAAAATAATTCTGTGGGTTCTCCACCTCCCCAGCTGGATTTTTTAATGATTAATCCTCCTACAAACTGGTCCCTTACTTAAATAAACACAGTTTTGTTATTCCCTTAAACTAATCTTTAATTTTGTGTTAAATTGCTATCTTATTTAGAGAGACAATAGAAAATCTTCGTAACAAACTTAAGACGATGCCATTAATCGAGGTATGGTAACAATTTATTCTCAAACGTTATTTAGTCAATGTTGTAAGGAACACTTTTGAGAAATCCTTGGAAATCCACTGCCCATTCCGAACTATGTATACCTACAACATTGTGGGGCTCATACCAGTCACCATGCAGCGGGAAGTTATTCTTCTTTAATGGCGCTCCTCACTCCAGTTGATTGGTTGACTTTGATATGATACAAATTTTATTCTCTTTTCAGGATCTGAAACAGAAGTTTGCTGAACAGAACCAGGTAAGGAAGATATGAAATTCTCGTTCTCATGGGCAAAGCGGAAACTAGTGACAAGTCAATTCTTGATTATTTGATTCTTTTCACAGGCACTTTTGGAAGCACAAAAGACCAAGGAACAAGCACAGATGGAGCTGGTATACAAACTATTGCTTTTAAATAACTAATTTTACATAATTACCTTGTAAAGTGGGATTCAGGTTTGAATTTATGGTCCGGTTTTATGATTAAAAGGCGTGAAGTGTTTGGCACATGTGCAGCAATCAATTAGCAATATTTTTAACGTCTCTCGATATATCTTTCCCTTAAAACGTTTTCTTCTTTTGTCCTTCTATGAATTCAGTGTTTCTGCTGAGACAATAGAGAGGTTTAGATTCACGTAAACGGAAACAATGGATCTCAGAGAGGATCACATGACCTACTTTTCGTGTGCCTGGCGTTGTGTGTTTGGTACTCAAATGAGAGAGTGATGTTTCACTTTTATGGCAGACACGAAATGACTCCCCCTTGTGTTAAAGCAGCAAGGACAGACGACAAAAAAACAGGTCACGTGATCCTCTCTGCGGTCCACCGTTCCCCGTTTACGTGAATCTTAACCTCTCAAATACTGTTTTATGACGATATATTTTTTCTGTAGGCTGTGTTAAAGAAGTCAAAGTTGGAGTTTGATGCTGAGTTGAAAGCCAAACATGACAATATTGATATGCTATCACATGCTGCACATATCAAAGACAATATGATACAGGTACATATCCCGCGGGATCAAGCATTAAATTCCGCTTATGGGAGGCGTCCGTTTAGCAGAACCAGTTGGACTTGTACATGTAAAAAGGGTGTACCTGAATTTCTCAATTTTCCAGGGCCATATAGTTTTTTTCAAGAATAATTATAATAAGGTTTTAGCGTTGATGGATAGCTATAAATACCTATTTGCTTGTTTGTTTGCTTGCATGCTTGCTTACCTTCTTGTTTTTTTTTTTTTTTTTTGCTTTCTTGTTTTGTTTGTTTGTTTGTTTGTTTGCTGGTGTGCTTGGTTGTTTGTTTGTTTTGTTTTTTGTTTGTGTGTTCGTTGTCTTGATCTTCGTTTAATGGAGGGCGGACGTCCAATAGAGATTTAAATGATTTTGGATCACGATATTGCTGAATGAAATCCATTTAAGGTTGTTTATAGTTCTTGTTCTCGTTTTGTCACAGGAAATGCAAGACTCTCACAAGAAACAGCTTCAAGACATGCAAGATAACGTGGGTTACTATCAAAGAAAGGCCCACGACCTCGAGGTATGCTGGACATAAACTGAGATAAACTTTCACTGAGAAGAACCAAATATACATCTTAAGCTGATGTCTAAAAAATAAATTGCACGATATCAGGGGCGGCGGACAATTTTTGAAAGTGCGTGGGCTAAGTCTTTGATATACATGTATCTAATGATAAAGCCCTGGTTGACAGGGCTTTTCTTTAACTGTATTCTTATTATTTCTCGTGAAAATTGCCGCTCGTCTACACCGCCCCTGAATGTAGAGGCTTACTTAAAATTCTGCAACTGATGACCTATACCGAACTTCTAACAGCCAATGAGCTTCTAGTATATCCGTACACTTCACGAGGTTTAGATATTAAAGAAGTATAGTGTATGCATTATTTAATACCGTTGCTTTGTTTTCTCTTAGACATCTAATGATGCCTTGCGACGACAGGTGACTGAATGCAGTGAACTCAACACGTCGTTACAAAAACAACTTGAAAGTGCACAAAATAGGCTTAAAGCTCAGGTACAGGGAAAAGTGTACAAACAATTCACTGTGATTCTTTCCGTACTTCGATATAGCAGAAGAACATATATAATACTTCTAAGACCTCACATCTTTAGAATTAAACTGTACCGTACATGTCCTTGACAAAAACTTCTTGAAACTGCATCAAAATAGGCTTAAAGCTCAGGTACAGATAGACAAATAGTCATCTATAAAATTAGACGTATCTGTACAGCAATGTGCTGGCGGGTAAATCTTGTCTTTACTTCAGGAAACCAGAACGACATGATGTTTCTAAGAAACTCACATCCATAGAAGTGAAGTACGTTTGAAAAAAAAGTCTGTCGTCAATTCTTGTTGCTAGATTCAACCTCAATATTAACTCGCCAAAAGAATTTGTTTGCTTGGTGTCTAAACATTTAACTTTTTGCCAGAGCTAATCCAATTGCCAGAAGAAGTTCAAGAGAGTTTCTAAGCTTGCGTTGAGATGCATTCATATTTAAACCGTACCTGTTAACATATGTAAACTATTTCAGTCTCCGTCAAGACAAGACTTTGAAGAATTAAACAGATTACGAGAAGAAGTTTTAAAGTTAAGAGCAAAAACCCAACTCCTGTCAACACCACAGCGTGAGCACACGCATGTAGGGGCTGGTGACGATGAAACGGTAAGATTAGCTGGTGTAATGAAGCCCTAATGATAATGATGAATAAGATTGATTTAAATGCTATAGCTCTTGATGATGGTGGTGATGATGATGATGATGCACACCAGTGATGATAATCGTGGCAGTCATTTTAAAGACATCAGTGATGTTCAAGAATTTAATGATGATTGCGATGGTAGTAAATATATCCCCCACCAAGTTGTCAAGTTGTTGAAGTAACGTTTAGCATATTTCTTAGCTTTTGAGTTAAGCTTTCACAATATACGACGGGGAAAGTCAATTATATGGTAACGGTGCTTTCGTCTCAGTATGTGACTAAGTACGCTTAGCTAAATCAAAGCATTCATAGTAATGGTAATGAATTTTTGGAAACTTCGGCGCGAAACGCGCACGCAAGCGACGTCAGCGGGCAAAATAATATTGAAGCAATATTGAAAAAAATCAGCAGTTGACCTTTGAAGTAGGCAGTCAAGGCAGGAATGGTTTATGATTTTTCTTTCTTTGTTTTGCCAAGGGAGAGGAGTTGACCAATTTACAACGAGTCCTACAGGACCAAGTCAAGGAAACAGTCAAACTGAATTATATTTTATCAAAGGAAAGAGAGATGTACATAGATGTTGTACAGCACCTGAGAACATCACCATCTGATGCTAATAGAAGGTATCTTTGACCGACCGACTGACCGACCGACCAATGGACTGATTATAACTGACGGAGCCACCGACTGATCGACTGACCGACCTACCGATAGACCTTGCTTCAACCTGGTCAAGCTCGTTAATTTTTTCCGTTGACAATTAAGAATGCTTGAATGATACCAGGTTAATTAAAACATTTTAGGGACCCCAAACTGAGTTTTTCTCCTATCAAGACTCGTTCTTCGCACATTCAAAAACATATTTATAAACAACTCAAATGTCCCCAGACAGTATTAAGTCCCTGAACAGAATCCTGTCCACCAACTGCCGAGTTTCGCAAGTCTCGCTTGCTGTTGACTTTTCCTTCTCGCCTTTTCCTCGGAAAGCTCTCATAATGCGAGTGAGACTTGGAACAAGTCTAATCGACCGAACTGACTGACTGAATTACATACAATTAAATAGGCTGATTGGTTGTTTGACTTATTAATTGATTTAATAATATATTGATGCATTGATGGACTGACTGTCTGACTGACTGATTGATTTATTGGTTTAGTTCTGCAGTAAGCCGTGAACTCCATACCCTTAAAGCCCTTCGTACCCAGCTCGAAGACGGCATCAAACAGAACAATGTTCTGCGTAATCAGCTACAAGACCAAATAACCTCTCATCACTCCAGACAATCCCCATTGGCTCCTCCTCATTCACCCTATGATGCAGTTTACCAACGAGAGATTCAAGAACTCAAATCGAGGCTTGAGGATACGGAACGCTGGAATGCATCACTGCAGGCTCGCCTGAATGACTCATCGAATGATGGGAAGGCTAAGGCCGATGAAGCAGCAGCAAAGGAAACTATTCACAATTTGGAAGAGGTATTTACTTATAAAGGAGTGCCATGCATACCCATTCTCACAACTGCACGTTACAACTGTTTATTGGTGTCTAAGAATGGGTCTTGTATCCAAAACATAAAACATCATAAATTATAACATAGCTACAATCTTACGCGCGCTCTGATTGGCCAGAAAGCTATCAACTATTTGCCCATGGGCTGCACGGCGCGCGCACTATCTTCGTCATCATCTTTTTCAAATCGTTCGTTTTTAAGATGGCAACACATATAACGCGCGTTCTGATTGGTTGAAAAGTCTATGAACTATTTCCCCATGGGCTGCACGGCTCCGTTTCTAACGTTCTAGGCTCTGTTATAAATCAATTAGACAACAGAAAGCCGCTTGCCCATTGCGTTATAGACGCACTTGAGAAAATATAAAGAACTCTTAACAAACTAGAGTCGCACTCGGCTACGCCTCGTGCCACTCTTACGTTTGTTAATCGTTCTTTATATTTTCTCTCGTGCGTCTATAACGCCATGGGCGCGCGGCTTTCTGTTTGATAATAATTGATAAATAATTATCAACTCTAACCCAAGATATCTCAAACTTTGGAATCATATTCCAAATTCCAAACAAATTTTTTTATGATCACACAGAAAGAATTTCCACTTCAAAGGCACTGTGAATAAAAATCTGCAAATTGCGCTTATAGCCAAACTAACCCTATTATTAAAGACCTGTCTTTGTTCTTTACTTGCCTTATCATTTGGTAACCCTTTTTCCAGCAAATAAATCATTTGACCAAGAGTCTTCATCAGACTACCACCATGAACAATCGTCTAAACACTGAAATGGATGAAGTCAAGAAATCAAGTCAAAGGATATTATCAGAAAAAGATGCTCAAATTAGCCGTCTAAACGCCCAAGTCGCTACCCTTCAAAACCAACTGGGAACCATCAAACAAACCTTTTCTGAGCTGGACAATCGTTTAAAAGACGCTAATGCGAAGCTTGAATACTACGCCCGTAATGTGAATGGAGATTTCGAGGATCTGCTTCTTGAACGTGAAATTGAAGTGGATTCTCTACGTGGACAATTAAAAGAACTACAGCTAAAAGCCGAGAGCAATCACGGTATGGTCCTGTATACGGATAAGTATGGATCTTATTCAGTAGATAGTTAACAAATGATGCTTTTATCCAATAAAATATCTACTGGGTAAAGTTACAGGCAAGAAAATTGTGCAACATCGTTCATCATGTTCATGCTGCAACTATTACAAAGAGGGGGTAATAGTCCCCTTCACAGTTCCCTGCGCCATCTTGAAAGGTAGCCGTGCCTTTGCATCGTAGCGAGACGAACGGTGAGCGTGCAATGATAGATACCTTTTTTAACACCCAGGACAATTATTCACAGGTCTCTATCAATGCAAGTTCACCGTTCGTCTCGCTACGATGCAAAGGCATGGCTACCTTTCAAGATGGCGCAGAGAACTGTGAAGGGGACTATTGTTGAGCAAGAGATCACAGGCCAATGTGGCAAGATCGAAAGGGAGCATTTGTAGATACTTTAATTTAATCGCTTTTAAATTTACGTCTTAATTTGTAACAACCCCACAATATGGGCTTATAGGGTTGAAGTTCGAGGTCAGCTGGATGTATAAAGTTCTGATGTTCGTGTTGTTTAAGAATTTCCACCCAAAATCCCTTTCGGGAGAGCTACGTAGACGTAGGACTTTTACCCGACATTTTTTTGAAACAGTAAAAATACAGTAGGTTTTACTTCTAATAAACCTAAATTGACCTATTTCATTATGACGTCACAGCTTGTTTATGAGGCGGACAGAATCGTCTAGAACAATAGAAATTTGTTTAAAATTCGCTCTGCTAAGAAAAGTTTTAACTCAAATGGCCTGCTACCATGGATCTTAAAAAGACTGGATAGGAAACTTACGCTCAACATGACGTCACCCATTTCCAGTCTTTTTAAGATCCATGCCTGCTACCCAAATATGTTTGATAAACAATATTTGTTGCATTTGATGGCTGTTACAGCTTTTCTTTGGTCTATAAACTGAACGCATTTTATATCAATTTTCTTTGTGTTGTTGATGTTTTGGCCCCCTACCGTGACCGTGATCCTTTGCGTTTAAACAATAGAATGTTTTGATGTGACGTCATAGTGAAATAGCTAGGGCAATTGTAACTTGAATTCTGATATGAAGAAATCATCTACAGATATGTCGGCACAAACTTCGCCATTTCCAGATGTCTCAAAAACGAATGAAATGGAAGACAGGCTTCGTAGGCAGTTGGCTGATAGTCGACAACGGAATGATAACTACAAAAGGGTTTTGGAAGAGAAAGACAAAGAACTACAAAGACTTCGAGAATCAGTAAGAGTTCTTTTAGATTGTATATACCGTATTTACTCGAATAAGCGCCCCGGCGCTTATTAAATTTTTCACCTCTAAAACGGGGCGCTTATTCGGGGGAGGCGCTTATTCGAGGGAGGCGCTTATTAATCGGGAGGAAACGCGTACACAACTGTCAAAGTATATGCTTTCCTCTTAATATCGATAATATCAATGTTATACTACTACAACAGTACTGGTATTAGTTGATACTATAACGAGGCGAGGCGCTTATTCGGGGGAGGCGCTTATTATTATTTTTTGGTCCAAAGGGGGCGCTTATTCGGGGGAGGCGCTTATTCGAGTAAATACGGTAATCATGTTTCACGCCTTTGTGTGTGTGTGTGATTTTCATGTTTTATGTTTGATATTTAAGCAAAAATCAGCATGATTTATTTCGGTCTTTGCATAATGTTTGTTGCTTTGAACTGTGACAACGTTTTTTGCAATGAGTATGTATATACCAACCTCCCTACCTCCCTTCCTCCCTTCCTCCCTCTACCTGCCTGTCTACTCGCCTCCCTACCTACTACCCATGCACCTATCTTAACCTACCCATATAAGTACTTTGATACTTATCTACTTTTGCTTGTTTATTTGTTTACCCAAATCCTCTTATAGTGAGAAACAAAGCTTTATTGGTCCGTGTATGGTAAAAGTGATAATCATGGATGTACTGTTGTTCCCCATCTAGGAAATGTTATCAACACAGGTCAAATCCCATCAAGACAACGACATGGCGGCTATCTATAAACTACGCAAAGAGTACGAAAAAGGTATCCGAACCAACGAAGACCTGAAACGCCAACTACAAGTCGAGGTAGAAGCTGTGGCAAACAGAGAACGTAGACTACAAACAGATGTCATGACTATCTCTGATCTCAGACAAAAACTCGACGAGTCTCTTCGGTGTAACGACAGCCTACAAGGAATTATGCGAGAAAACTTGAAATCGGGCAGCGATGCCGAGCGTGTCAAAAAAGAACTTATACTAGCCAACAGGAAAAATGAGTCCCTGGCCTTACAAATCGAAATCTTACACCACTCTATAAAACAATTTAATGATGTGGGCAAGGAAGCTGATCAATTGAGGAAGAAAATACAAGAAGCGCATATCTTAAACCAGGATTTGAATCAACAACTTAAGGACGCCAGGGGCTCGGCTGCTGAGTTACCTCTGGTACAAAGAGAGTTGAAGCAATCTCAGATGATGAATGAACAGTTAGGCAAACAGTTATCTGACGTGTTAAACCACGTGACAAAACTGAAAGAACAAAACCAAGAGTAAGTTCACTACGTAAAATTTGAGTGTAGGGGTGCTTACTATTTACCCGGAAAAACCGGTTTTTCCGGTTGGAAAAACCAATGGTATGTGTTATTCCGATGGGAAACTTTAGGAAAACTCGGTCTTCCGATTGAGGTAATCCACTTTTTCCGGTCTTTTATTTCGGTTCTTCCCGCTCTTCTGAGGGCTTTTCCAGAAATAGAATTTCCAACCCAGTTTTGGTGAGTGGGAAACGTACCGCGCCGTGCCGTGACCGTGTCAGTGCTGTGTGGAAAAAAATGTTGGAAATTCCTGCCGTAACCGTGCCGTGTGGTGTCCGTGCCGTTTTAACAATAATACGAAAACTGGTCTAATTTTCAAAGTGAAACCTCTATTACAGGCATCTACGGGAGAAAAAAATGTCTGTTATATAGAGGTTTTATTAAACAATGATGGAGAATATATTTGATTTCGTTAATGTTATTATTGATTATAGGTTGAAATCCGAACTAGACCATAGGAAAGAGATGATTGACAACCTAGAACAACGTCTGGCTTCCAAACAAGCTACACAAGGAAGAAGTAGTCCCCTTACCTTGGCACCACGTGTTGACCACGCCCTCATCCAAACGAGCCCTGGGTTCGGGATATCTAGTCCACCTGCTATCACTCGTGTTACTAATCCCCCTGCAAGACGTCCAGGGGAAGTGTCGCCGACTAGTGTTATTGAAAAAATGCATAAACTAAACCAAACACTAATGGAAGAAAACCAGTTCTTAAGAAACAAGCTGAAAGAGAACGAGCGCTACACGGTGACTTTAAAAGATGAACTAGAACTGTACAATCGTATGAAAAGAGACAATATTGATTCCCAAACAAATACCCAAAGATCTCCTTCATCCTCATCTGGACAATCCATTGACGACGTACTTGCTGTTTACATGAATGAGATGCGTGAACTGCGCATGCGCTTGGAAGAGAGTATCCGCACTAATGATAAATTGCGGGCTCAACTTGAGAAGCGCATGGCTGAAGGAGAGGTTACTGATGGAGGAAGAACATTGATTTCGTCGCAGCAATCACTGCAGTATTTACACGAAAATGAATCGTTGAGAGCTGAGTTGTTAGCAAAGGATAGGGCAAATGATGAGCTTAGAAATAAACTAGAAGATTTGACGAAGACAAGAGAAATGTAAGAGTAAAATGAGCATGAGTAGAAGGATTTTCCTTCCTTCCTTCCTTCCTTCCTTATTTGTTTTTCATTCATTTATTCATTCATTCATTTTGTTTGTATATTTATTTTGTGTAGCTTTAAGTAGCTTTAAATACCCTTAAAACGGAGCACTGATGGAAAGAGGGGGTAAAGAGCGCACCGTCGGCTTCCTGGGAAGAACTACCGACGCTAAATATTAATGTTTTACTGTACCTTTACTTTTAATATTGTACCAATAGGGAGAATACCCAACTGAATGTTCTTCGACAGCAAGTAGCAGAGAACCAGGAGGTGATGACAAATCTTCAAAACGAACTACGAGTGTACGAGCAACTATATAGAATATCAAGTAGCAAACCTGACCAACATTACGAAGGTCAGTATTTACAATCTCTCTCTCTCTCTCTCTCTCTCTCTCTCTCTCTCTCTCTCTCTCTCTCTCTCTTTAATTGCAACTCTCTCTCTCTCTCTCTCTCTCTCTCTCTCTCTCTCTCTCTCTCTCTTCGCTTTCTGATTGAGAGAATAAGAGTGCAAACCATCATTTACGCGCTGCAACCTTTTGCTTTCAAATTTTCTTGTACCTCACTCTAGTCATACACACCTATTTCAAAACCTCTGTCGGTGAAGAGCCCTCAAGCTCACGCGACTACAACCGGCGAGTATTGGTTGATACAAAATGTCACTCACTTTTAGCTTTGACCTTGACTTTTAATCAACAGTTGCAATTAAATAACATTAGTGTATAAGGATTAGAAAAGCTACTGTGTCTGTTTTGATGTGGTTTTGTATGATTCTACCCCTACTCCCATAGGGTGTATTGCGTAGGTTTGGGGTCTTTTGCCCGTCATCGTGTTTTAAATAGGTATATCCTGTCATCGTTTAAAGGAACCAGCTACGTTCGAGAGGGTCCCCGTAGTCCAAGCACTACTGATAACAACGCCATACTATCTTTACTGGCTGAAATAAGACGTCTACGTCTACAACTGGAGAAAAGCATCAATACCAACAATGCATTGCGTTTAAAATTGGAAGAACAACTGAATAGGCCAGTTAGAGACTCGTCTATGGTATCAAGTGTGACATTGTCTAGTGTCACAAGACGGTTGGATTTAGACGAGAATATGAATAAAGACCAGACAGGTAACTAGTGATTTAAGGTGAAGTATTGGGTGAAATCTCAGTAAGCCCACTAAAACGTCTTTAATTCGAGAAAATGTTGTCATGGGCTTCCTTTCGTTGTTTTACGTTAGTTTTCTCACAACTTATAGCACTAAGTTTTAAACGGGAGGATTTCCGTATAGAATTAAATATACTGAAGTAGTTATCCCCCTACCCTTAAGGAAGGATAAAGGGGAGGGGAGGGGAAGGGTGGATATTTCGCGATCAGTCCTTATGTGAAGAAGTTTCATACTCACTTTATAAGAGTACATATTCATTACAGATCGGGCTGAAAAGATTCATGTTATGAATCATATAATAGAGGTTTTGAGACGGTGTTGGCCAAAATTTCTGAGACGTCGATACTACCCCTCAAGAAACAAAGACAACAGACACAAAAGACCCTCCTCCAAAAATCAATCAATCAATCAATCAACCAATCAATCAATCAATTAATAATGGTAATTGAACTTCGTGTCGTGCAATTTTGGTCTGAAATCATACTTGTGATTAACAAATTGCACTCCCGCTACGCGGTCGTGCAATTTTGTAATCACTCGTATGATTTCAGACCAAATTGCACTCCACTCAGTTCAATTACCACTTAAATATATCCATTTTGAAATCATTTATTTTGCTTGTTTATGAGATCTGACCAGCATTGTCTACTTTGTTATTGTTAGGGTCATCAATACATGGTCACCTTGCAGCCCACATTGATCGTGATGATTTTATCGAACTCCAGGGAAAAATAGAGTGTATTTACAGTGAGAGCTCAAAGCTAACATTCCAAATGCAAACAGAACGACAGGTATAATTACAATGATGATTGTGTTTGTTTGTAGCAACATTTACAGTCATAAAATGAGTACTCTAATGCTCTCTATTCGCTATTTCCAAATGGTGTAATATTCTTCCCTTTGTATTGATATGATAATGAGATGTGGGGAATCGCTCTGGCCTGGAACAAGCTAAAGCCAGGCGAAATGCAAAATAGGTTATTGGGTAACTTACAACCTAACGTACTCGCTAGGATGGGCGGGTGGCTCTCCCACCTTTCTTCGTTGCGGATTCGGCATTACCCCTCCCCAGGCCTAGGGACCATATTACCAATACAAATGAATTTTGAATACTTACTTGTATATTGTGCATGCGCAGGATTTGGTAAATAATTCTTAGAATGTGTTTGAATGAATTTATATTTTGATGTTGCTCTCTATTTAGCCTTTGTGGGTCGAAAATTCAGTAAAGAACATTAAAATATGGGCTAATGCCTGTAAAGTGGTACTCGACAAGTTTGTGATCGACAGAAGAATTGAAACTTTGTCTGGTGAAAACAGCTCTGACTCAAATGAGGTAAAGTAGTACCAAGTAGCATTGTAGAAGGAGGGTCGACCTTGGAGCAGATAGTTTGCGACATGCTTGAAATCATCTTACACAATGGGCCTGTGATATTATGACGTCACGGCAGCCATCTTGGTTGACCTTCAACAAAAGATTTCTCATTATATTAGCGTTTATTGTTTGGTCATCCAACATGGCTACTGCTTCATTGTCTTTGGATTCCCAAAGGTATGGATGCACCCCAGCAATTGGGATATGGCAAGGTCACTCTGACGAAAATAGTTATTTACTTAACTCACAACATTCTACTGCTGCTGTTGCTACTGTTACTACTACTGCTATGATTTTTCCAGAGTATAATTTGTTCATGCATTTTATCTTTAGAACATGACGCTACGACTTCAGATATCTAAACTAAAAAAGAAACTTGCACGTCAAGAGGATGTAATAAAGAGAGCCAGTCAGCAGTTGGAGGTAGACACAAACCATACTGTTTGTTTGGTCATTCGTTTGTTTGTTTTTTGTTGTTATTGTTTATTTGCGTGTTTGTTTGTTTGTTTGTTTGTTTGTTTGGTCATTCGTTTGTTTGTTTTTTGTTATTGTTTATTTGCGTGTTTGTTTGTTTGTTTGTTTGCTTGTATATTAGGGAGCTTAAGCAGGAGACGTTTTTGTCAACGCGGACGTCACCGCACTGTACGTTCTTCTTCATCCGTTCGCCATCATAGATGATGTGTCCGTTTTCGTTAAGCAGAAGGTCAGTTAAGGCTTTTTCTTCTTGTACCAAGAACAGCAACCTCATCTATGACGGCGAACGGATGAACGACTGAAAACGCGCGTGTGATGTCCGCGTTGACAAAAACGTCTCCTGCTTAAGCTCCCTTTTTGCTTGCTTGTTGCTTGTTCCTGCAAGCTGGTTATTTGTTTGCTTGTTTGACTACTTGCTTGCTTCCATGCTTGTTTATTTGCTAGCCTAGCTTTTTGTTTGTTTGTTTGCTTGTTTGTTTGTGCATGGCCATTTTTCTCTAACAACTATTTTTGTCCTTTCCACTTCGGATGGCTTCCGGTTTCTTCTATAAACATGCATGCAATTATACATTGAAGCGCTATATGATGAAGCACTAAAAAAGTTAAATGCCTTTTGTTGTCAGCTTGTATGAATTCCCACCCGAGAAGGTCCATTCCATTTAAATTCACCAACCGTTGTATTTTGATTGTTTAGGAGAGTACAAAAAAGAAAGAAGGACTTCAGTCACATCTCATCGATCGACGTGAGTACCTTAGCAGACTAGAGCACGTTTCGTATGAGTGTAAGACTGACGGCGCCGTGCCGTGACCGTGTCAGTACCTTGTTGCCTAAAAATATATTCGAAATTCATGTTATAGAATAGATTTCGCATGAGTGTGAAAACGGCACCGCACGGTCATAGTACGGTTACGGCAGGAATTACGAATGTTTTTATAGACATCAAGGCACTGGCACGGTCACGGCATAAAGCGGTCCGTATCACACTCATACGAAATCTGCTCTAACCGTGTCTTGCGGTAACCGTGGCGTGACGTGACCGTGCCGTTTTCACAGTCATACAAAAACTGCTGTATGTATGTTTACTCTCTTGTTATCTCAACAGTGTTAGAATCCCAATCAGTTCTACAGAGAGCAAGAGGCAGTCTAGAGGTATGAGACTTGACATTCATGTAGGTAGGACATTTATTTAATGTTTTCCCTGGCCAAGGGCAAAGGTGACATACAGTAGGACATGAGGTTTTCTCTTCTGGTATGACACCCCTAAGGTATAAAAGTCCAAACACACGCACACACATACCAGGATTTTCTTACTCTTCCTGAATAGTGGTGTGGTTTCTTGTACGCCCTTCCAAGGTAGGGTGAACTTGTAGCATGGAGACACGAATTCCTACAGTTCCATGTCCTTATTCGAGGAGACGTGAAAGTCTAACCATTTGTAGATGTAATGACACAGGTAACAATTTTTTTCTCGGATATTTCAAGACCCTGAGTGCTGGTCCGGCCGGTAATCGAACCCCGACCTCCCCCTCACAAAGCTGGCGCTCATACTGAACGGCGGTTCAATTTTACTTAGGGCATCTTTTTGAGGCTGTGGCCATCCACCTTTTCTTTCTTTTTCTTTGCTTTTCTCTTCATTTTTTTTTTCCACTTCCGGGATGGCCATTTGTTTTTAGATGGTCGTTGCTTCTACCAGGGTCGTACTTGTTGCCCACTGATGCTTTTCGCGCTGTCTTCACACAGTTCATCAAGCTTAGACTGCTAGTAAAGGGTGGTCAGCAGACTTACTTGTCCTTTCTATTTTCAGGACTGCGCCAAAACGGGCAGAAGAACATGATAGCTGATTACTATTTGAATTCACTTTGAATAATCAACGATAGACAACGTATACTAACGGCAAGCTCTCTTTATTGCTCCTCCCTCCCCTCCCATTTTATAAACGATGAAAGAAAAGACGTCTAATAGACTAATGGCACTTGGAAGGCGAAGAAAAATTAACGAAAACAAAATTCAGAGAGAAGAATGGAAAAAAACAATGTAAATAGCGTGCCATCACTATTTGCTCAGGTGTACACAGACATGGAAAAGTCATGGAGTTTGAAATTTGCATCACTTCAAAGCCCTGAAAAATCGTTGAATTTTTAAAAAAAATGGTTTGAATCTAGTTTGTCTCATTCAAGAATAGAGCAGTTTTCGTATGGAAATATTTAACCTCAATTCGTTTTTTACAACAATTATTTGAGATAAGAGTTAAAAAATCCTTTTCAAACGGGGCAACAGAACGAGCGCGCGCGCTGAAACGCGTCAGCAGTGTGTCTGTCCTCTTATTGACACACTCTAATCAACCAATCAGATCGCGAGATTAGTATCAAGTGTTGTAAAAATGGAATATAACGGACGGCGCCGTACCGTGACCGTGTCAGTGCCATGATGTCTATAGAAAACATTCGAAATCGCTGCAGTGACCGTGTCGTGCCGTGACCGTGTCCTGCTGTGACCATATCATGCCGTGACCGTGCCGTGTCCGTGTCGTGCCTTGACCGTGTCGTTTTCCCAGTCATACGAAATCTGCTCTATGTTGCTCTATATACTTTGTAGATTACAGCTGTTTTCTCATGGTCTGTATGGTCTATGACATTTAGAATTATGAATTCTTCGAGCCGCATCAAATGCTTGCCAGACATTACAAAGAACTATATTTTTTACATCTAAGTGGCCCTAATTAGAATATTTTTTATATTTTAATGTTTTATAACGATGTTTTATATTTTAACGCAAACATTAAACCGGTATATACATCATTATGGAATACAAAAGGTTTCTTGTATACTACCTATATTACTGCGTTTGGTTATTACTACAAAGAAACTATTTGTATTACGTTACCTAGTATATACCTTTTTGACTGAGAGCTGTGTGGAGATCATTTATCGTGATTTAGCCGTTTGTAAAGACTGATTCCATTTTTCGGTGCGTCTGCACTCATAAATGCACAGGTGACGTCAAAAAGTGGCCAGAAAAAAGTACGTCACAAAACGAAGTCGAGTGGCGTAGCAAATTGCAATTCCGTACAAATTTCCCATACTTATTTCCTACATATTTCCGACTTAGGAAATAGTCAAAAATTTCCAGTGAGTTACAGTGCTTTTTTGTATTGTTGTGACCGTTCAAGTCAGTTTGCGACAAAAATACATATTTGATAGATTTAAAAGTATGTGAATTCTTCAACCAATACTTCTTTCACTACGTCGTTGCTTACAGAATGTTCTAGTTTACACCACAGGCAGCCCAAGCTCATTATCTGACAACATTAAACAGTTAAAATACACGTAAATGCGTGGAGTCTAAAATACTTTTGACGAATAAAATAACAGAATACATTAATTCTGTAATTTTATTTGTCAAAAGTCGTATTTTAGACTTCATGCATTTACGTGTATTTTAACTGTTTAATGTTGTCAGATAATGAGCTTGGGCTGCCTGTGTTTACACAAGTTCGTGGCGGGCTGATGAAGGATCGACTAATTCTGAACAATGGGAATGTTTCGTTGTGTCGGCCACGGTAATTCATCCCTTCGTGTTTAGTTTTGTCTGCAGGTTCTACTTTTTTTCTT